>JAQZBX010010358.1:0-44456 GCA_029593785.1 Cabassous unicinctus | reverse complement strand
AAAGAGAAAAAAAAAAAGAGTCAACTCCTTGTTCCAAATTAGATCTTTGAAATATATAATATAAACAGAATTTTGGTTGGAAAATTTTTAATTTATGATTTTGAGGATCAAAATCCAGAACCCTAAGTGATGAAAGATAGAAAGTTTAGATCCCAAACAATAAGCATAGAAAAATACATAATACAAAATTAGTCAGAGCCAGTTTTTCTCACCCACCAGAGAGGAGGCAAAATGTCGTCTTCTCCCCAGAGAAGAAATGAATATTTATAGACCCATATGGGACTTTGAGAAGGAGAACCCTTACTCTCTAAGCTTGATTGGAAACTTTGGGGGAAGGACAATAAGCTACCCAAATAGGACTGGGATTCAACAGCAGTGAAGACTTGGGAAGGCATGGCAGTTTGGTTTAGCATGAGCAAAGTACACATGAAGGCATCAATCTCCCACATCTACTGAATAGAATGAAAGAGCACCAGAAAATTTTCCTGTCTACATTTGGAGGGTCTCAGAAGTAAGTAGCATAGGGCAAAGAGATCTGTCTTGTGTTCTGAAAGAATAGAGAGTGACCTGCCATGAAATGGGTGGCAGGAAGGTACTGGAAACCAAGTAGGAATACAAGCATCTCAGCAGAGACCCACTAAGACTGATGCTTGAGGACCAGGAAACATTACTGAGACTGCAAAGCAGACACCAGCAAGATAGAGCTACCACCACACCCTTCCATCCACCATGTCTACTTATGCCCTCGGAACTTAAATGCCACCTCAGAAAGAAGTGGCAGAGAAGAAATCTGAATAACTGAAACTAATCTGAATGTTTCTGCAACTAGACAAATACTAAATTTTGTTCTAGAAAAACAGACGTAGTTTTGCTTGTGGATGTTCAGAAAGTAATGGAAGTATAAGAGTAAAATGAAAATTCTGGGCGAGAGATTCCAGTTTGGGAGCCATCATCATACAGATGATAACTAAAGCTGCAAGAAAGAGCAAGGTAAAGTGTAAGGAGGACAGATCTCTTCAGTACTATAGCATTCAGGGGGCCAGCAAAGGAAAAGGAGATAACAATATAGGCAAAAAAAAAAAAAAAAGGCATGGTCAGAGATGGGAACTAGAAAAGAGTAGAGGTAGAAGCAAGGACAAGGAGTTGAAGGTCACTGGATCAAAACATGGTGAAATCATTTAGGCTACACCCTGGATATAGGCACACTGCTCTTGACCTGATCAAGAGAGTGCCATGAAAATGATGGTAGCAAGAGCCAAATTCAATAGGCTTAAAGAGGAAGGGGAATTTGACAAAGTGAAGGTAGCCGGGACAGACTTTACCTTATGGAAACAGTGCAGAAGGGAAGGAGGGAGATAGGACAGAACTTTGAAGATTCGGTTCAGTAAAAAGAATGGTTTGAATTGTCATTTGGCCTTAATTTTCATTTTGAAAGATTTAGTTTGTTATTCTGTTTCATTTTGATTTGCTTATAGTTTGTTATTCTGTTTCATTTTGATTTGCTTATTTGTTTGCTTGTTTGTGGGTACAAAGGGAAAGGAACACAGACAAAGGGGCTGATTGAGCGATTTACTAGGGGAGTTGTGAGAGTGTGGGAAAGTGCAAAGTAAGAGGCTTGGCCTTGGAATGAAGCAACCTGAAGGAATAAATGAAGTTGAAATGGAAACTGTAATACATTCATTCTGTAGGAACAAAGAAGTAAATTAAGAAAATTCCACTTGTATTTTACCCAGGAAGATGATGAGGAAGTTGTCAGTCAAGGGCAAAAACAGTACGAGTATAAGAGAAGGGCCCAAGAATTTGAAAATCATAGCTCAAAAAGGAATGCCAAGCAGTTCTGAGGGTCCAGCTGAAAACAGAGTCTAAAGTTTTGGTGCCATCTATCAATACAATAATTTCTACAACAAAATTTATTGATCACTACAAGTTACAAGGTAATTAAGACATAGTTCCCTTTGGTCAGGTTGTTCTTAGCTCAGTTTGAGAAAACAAGTAAATAAACAATTGCAGTTCCATGTGGAAAGCCTTTTAAAAGAGGTATAAGCTAGGTGCTCTGTATGTACAACTAACATTGAATATTAGGTAGGCGTCGCAGAGGACATGACAGTTTAGGATTTGAAGGAAGCAGTTTTCTAAGGAGACAAGGAAAGAAGGAATAACAGAACATATTCAAAGAGAAAGGTGAAAAAGAAACACTCTACCATCATGGTGCATACAGTCAATTACACTCTTCAATTACATATCAATAGCTAGCTAGATGATATAGCTGATGATGATTAGATAGACAGAAAAAGATAGATAGATAGATAGATAGATAGATAGATAGATAGATAGATAGATAGATAGATAGATAGATAGATTTCCTGAAACTGCTGGCATATCTTGTTTCCTCTTGGGAAATTTTAGTTAAGGCCATATTGTAGGTTTGTTGGCCAAAAAAGAAAAAAGATTTCCTTTAGCTACAAATGGGAAGATGTTTATGTTGATCCAGAAGGGACTCATTTGTAGATAATGGCACACCAGATTGCAGCAAGTGGTCTGTGCAACAATCTATTATAATTTGATAGTCACAACATATTGTAGTGGTGCTCCTTTCATAGTACATCATTGGAGAAATAGAATGAAAAGGAAATATCTGAGAACATCATGCCTAAAAAGAATGCAGCAGGTTGCAGCCCTATAGATCTAAAGATATAAAATATTCAAGAAAAGTGATCTCTGAACCACATTTCTTACCCTGTCAGGGTATAAACTGAGTCTTCACTCTCTAGAAATTATATAGGAATCCTAATCTGAAAAAGGTATTCTAAAACATCAGTCTATGTCATTTCATTCTATAAAGAAAAAATAAATTGCCACCTCTAATTCTGTTTTCATATCTTTTTACTTCAGAAATATGAACACGTTTTCTAAATCACCATTTAGATTTACAAAAATCAAACTAGCTAATCTCAATTGCACTCATGTTTTCTTAGAATTATTATTTTGAATTCTAACTGCAGATATTTCCCAGGATAAATGAAGGATTCGTTTTAACAGTCTTTTGGTTAATATAGCTGCATGAAAAATTACTCCAAAATTTAACAGCTAAAACAACTGTTTTATTTAGCTCAAGGCTTCTAAGAATCATATATTTGGGAAGAATACACTGTGGCTAATTCTTCTCTGCTCCCCAATATCTAGTGCATCAGCTGGGAAGATATGAATGTTTGGGTATAACTAGGCAGCTTAGAGCTGGAGTCATCTGGAAATGCTTTCTCACATATAGGAGGTCTGGGTGGAGACTGCTGACAGAAGCACTGGACTCCTTACAAAATGATGGTCTCGTACTCAGGATCCTTACCTGGGGAAAGCTGCATCATCTTCCATGAACTGACCCTCCTAAGCTACCCAGCATCACTTCCACTGACCTCTATTAGTTCCTATTAAGTCACTAAGGCCAGCCCCACTTCTCCATGAAAGGAATGTCAAAGAATGTGCAGACATGTTTGAAAACTACCACAAAGAGGGAAAAAAAGAATTACACCCAAAATTTAAACCAGATTCTTTTTTTTTTTTTTTTTAAGATTTATTTATTTATTTATTTATCCCCCCCTTGCTGCTTGTGTTTTACTGTGTCCATTCGCTTGTGTGTTTCTTCCATGTCTGCTTATCTCCCCCTTGATGTGAGGTCCTGCTGCATCAGTGAACCCGGGGCCTCCCATATGGTAAACGGGAGCTCTATCCATTGAGCCACACCCGCTTCCCTAAACCAGATTCTCAACAGTAAGAAAAAGTATTCACTACACAAAGAGCTTTTCAAATGTTTGTTAGGTCATTTGAGCATTGTATGTCAAATTCCTATTTATTCTGAATAAACAAGTAGTGACGTTCTTAATTTACCTGGGTGTCAACCATTTTCAGAAAACTCCAATCTCATTGAATGTACTCAATATAACATGCAATATGAACTCTCCTAATGTATTTATTTAAATTGTGTTTGAAAAAATGGCAATAATGTTATTTAGAGTCATTTACATAGAATTTGGTGTTAGGAATCCCTTTTAAAATTTAGTGTCAGGAAAAAATGTGTATGCATTTGGAATTAGTAGGCCTCCACCTTTATGGTAATGATTGTGTAATTGCTTTACATTGGCCACTTGGAAAATCAAAGCCAAATTTTACTCTCCAATACAACATTTAAGTTAACACTAAGAACTTAACATATGAACTTTCTTCATTTTACTCTTTTCTGTTTTTCCTCTATCTATTCTTATTTTGTTAACCTTACTGTGTATGTCCTACATTGTAAGATGCTTCAAATCCTTTTTTGTAAAGAAGCGGGGTAAACTAAAAAATAAATACTTAACATTGAAGTTATTCTAAACATAATGTAATCTTCCTATGACAATGCCAAAGGTTTTAACAGTTTATGTCTTAGGATTAGGATGATGAACATTTGTTTTTAACATAGATTGAAAAGTTGGAAGGGATTGGACTAAATCTACACTAACCTGTGACAGAACCTGGAAGTTGCCTCATTTTAAAACTTCTTTGTATCAAATATGTATTTGCCATTTGTCTTTCTATGGAACACTGGCACAGCAGAGTCATAGAAAGTCAATTAGAAGGCTTGAAACTTGAGTTCTAGTCCTCCCTCTCTTCCAACATTTATTTATCTGCTAAATGACAAAAGACTAATCATTTTACTTCCCTAGGCCTCAGTTGTTTCATCTGTACAATGTGACTAAAGGTAGAGAGTAGAGGAAAAGAACTGGGGAATTTTGACCTCTTAAAACTTTTGGATTTCAGATAAGTGAGATTTGTGTGTGGGAGAGGAGCACTGATTTACTGTGCGAGGAAAATTTTTTACCGATATGTTCAGACCACACAAACAAATTAATAGTTTGGAGAAATAAAATTGAGTTAATCTTTCTAATGATGAAAATATATCATATTTAAATATATACTTTGTGCCTTATAAATTTTAGACTCAACTTCATTATTACTATTGCTTATAGAAACTGTAAGATTTGAATTTCTTTATTATTTGGGGTTATATTATACACAGACATATCAAAAAATCTCATATTTACTCATATCTTAACACTTAAAATTGTATACAAATAACTAATGAGATAAAAAAAAAACTTCAAAGTGAACGTAAACATTTTTAGTATTTAAAAATAGATGTTGAATTTCTCCTAATATCAAACCAAGTGAATTGATAAATTTTTATAATGTTTTATTAGTCATTCAGTAATATGATAACATATATTTTTGCTTTATGTGTTTAATATATATGTATGAATATATTTCCACCTTTATCCTCTTGGACAAATAGTAGAATAAAAATAAGAATAGTCTTACTTTGGCAAAGCCTTGTACCAAGTGCTTTACATATTTACTCATTTAATCTTTGGGGGGGGATGAATTAACATATATATCCTAATAAGAATGCAGGATTTTGCTAATATCTCTGACAGCTTGAAATCTAGAAGACTATTTTTATTTCCATTTAAAATTTCCTGAGTTTTGTTGCTCTAAGACAATATGTATAAATATGGGTTGGATTTATATAAGGCTAAATCTCAATTATCTATGCAGTTCCTTTTCATTTAACAAATCCAAAACAAAATGGGTTTTTATGATTTATCTTTGTATCTATGGCATTTGTCCAAATAAAACAAGCAATGAATGAATACTCTTTGCTTCCCTTATCGAAAGATCCATGGCCTTTCTATGCTGCTTTCAACAGACATATTAGATTCTTAAAATTGTTCTAGTTGAAAATTTTTCCAAAAGTTCTAGACTCATGTTCCAGATTTCTTGTTGCCTTCTTATGTGTTGCAGTGTGAAACAGACTGAACATAATGAGCAATTACAAACTCAGCATTCATTATTTTATGGTAGAACATTGGGCAAACAGAAATCTAGCAATTCTGATTGAACCAATCATAAGAGCAATATCAGACCTTTGAAAACTCCCAAAGATGTTAAACCTTGCTTATTAGCTGTCAGAGCAAAATCCTACATTACTTTCAAACATAGGATGGTAATTAGAATGTTAGGGTTAATAACATGACTGAGTAGACACAGAGAGGCATGGAATGAATCCTGGCTCTACCTGTAGGAAGCTGTGAAATCAAAGTTATGACATTTAACTTCTACTAATCTCAGTTTATTACAGTGAAATGAGATGAATAAACTTGGCTTCATAGACTAGTTTTGAGTATCAAATAAGAAAATGTATGAAAGTGCATATAACAGTGCCTAGCATGTAGAATTATTTTCAATAAATAATTTTCATAAATATTGATAAACATGACAAAAAGGTGTTATATTGTTTCTCACTCTCTTTCTCTATATCTCATGCAGGAGAAGATCATGGTATGTACAATAAAGCATCATGTGATGAATCCAGTTGAATGAGATTGCTAATAATGTCAGTTAATTTAGGAAGACCTTAATAACTATTAAGAGAAAAGAAATGTCACAGAAGTCTTCACTCTCAGCTCTCTCTCTCTTTTTCTTAAACCATCTTGACAGACGGGATCCTTGAAATCTAGACGCACTTTAGTTAGCATCCTGCTTCTTAAATAAGAGATATATAGCTGCTAAAGCATTGTCCATTCCAAACTTCCAGCAATTATACCATAAAATCCTGGGGCCTTGACATTTTTGTCTGCAAAAGCTAAATCTTTCAAATTTTGAAACAAGTCTGGGTGACCTTGAGGGATAGAACTTACTTAAATATATGATTTAACGAACATGGAAGAGTCTTGGCCCCAAAGATTACCTACCTGATTTCTATTGTACATGGATGCCTAAAATTCCTTTCCCAAGAGATAAAATTATTCGTTCTGTAATTAGCACTAAAACTTAAATACCTTGTGAGAGCTAAAATTCATTGGGTACCTACTATGCAGCAGACACTTTTGAGTTTTCGATATTTTAACCCATTTAATCCACACCACAAACTTTTGGCATAGAAACTGCTATTATTTCATTTTACAGACGAGGAAGCTGAGGCACAGAGAGAACAAGTTATCAGGGAAGCGGGTGTGGCTCAATGGATAGAGCTCCCGATTACCATATGGGAGGCCCCGGGTTCGCTTCCCAGGGCCCCCTTGTGAGGGCAGGCGCGGTAGGCTGATGCAGCAAGACCTCACAGCAGGAAGCGGGTGTGGAGCCCCCGTTTCCCATGCAGGAGGCACTGATGCAGCAGGACCTCACAGCAAGGGGGAGATAAGCAGACACGGAAGAAACACACAGCGAATGGACACAGTAAAACACAAGCAGCAAGGGGGGGGATAAATAAATAAATAAATAAATCTTTTTAAAATAAATAAATAAAAATTTTAAAAAAAAGAGAACAAGTTATCAGCACAAGTTTATACCACTAATAATTGGTAAATTTGGGGTTTGACTCCAAACATTTTGGCTATAGAGTCTCTACTTTTAACTATTACGAAAATATCGGGCAAAAGATTGACAACGAGTCTTTTCTTAGGTTTCATTTGAGGTACAGGGTAAACTTATTGGGGGAGGGAGAGTTACAATTTGCTGAAAAAAGGAGCAGCCAATACCGAGGAAAGGAGAAAATAACACAGTAAAAGGAGGATAGAGATACCAAGTAAACACCTCAGTGACTAAACAGTTTTGTCAAAGGGCTGTCCAAGGCGAGGGTCTTCTTGGAGTCACTTTGGTAGGCTTCTTGCCTTCCCCAGGGTCTTATTCATGAAGGCAGAGTGTGTGATAGAGAGCACATCAGATCTCTCCTCAGAATTTCTTCCTCGTCAGCACCGAGCTATCTCCATACTTAAAAGCACATTTTAGGCTAATTAATAGCATCCATTACTGATAATTTATTAGTCTGAAACATAATCCATTTTGGGAAGTACTAAATAGATATAGTACAATCATTTTTTATAAATTTTATAATATCTCTGCTAAAGACTATAGTTAGGGCTCATGAATATTACTTATACCCTGACATCCTCATACATGTAAATTTAAAGTGCTATCCAAATATCCTATTTTTCTAAGGTAAATGAGAGGTTGTTGAGAATAGGTTTATTGGAAATAATCTAGGTGTGGAATCAAAGAATACTCTATTTTTATATCAACAAACAACTGCCATTTATAGCTGGATTCTAATGACATGTGACCAATGAATCTTAATGTTACATAAATCATAAAGCAACATAAGAAACTCACTGGGCAACATAGCCCATGATCTTTTCTAAGAAAACTGAGCAGAAGATCATCAGGAAGGAGACCAGGAAGCAACTATGTTCTTGGCAGATGCTCAATCCTAGTAAAGAAAAACACAGGGCACTTTGGTCTCAAATCCTGATATGAGCAAGTGTTGATGATAGCCTTATTATTGCATTTCATTAATAATGTTCTTATAACAAGATGATGTAACCAGAAATATAAAGGTATCAACCATCTCACCCAGCTTGCCAATTTTATGTTCACTTATCAGTGACTGGTCCACTGAGTTGAGAATAGTGAATGTGATATCAGGCCCATGGGTTTACATGCTTTTATGGGTCAACTGTCTGACTTCCCAAACATACATTGTGTCAAACCCTAATCGAAACACATGGAAATATTTTCCATTGATAACAGGAAATCCAAGACAAAAGTTACGGTTGTTATGATTGTTTCTTATGATTCCATCACATACATGTCCTACTAATCCTAAATAAGCAGTGCTATGGTTATATAATAAAAGAATCATTTTTCATTCATGCAACTCATTCAAAAAATATCTAGTTGTTACAAGGCACTGTTCTCAGATGTATAAAGAAATGAGCAGAATAAAGTACCTGCATTCATGCATTTTATATTCTAGTATTAAGACTCAGACAGGAATCACATATACACAGATAATAATAAAATTTCAGAAGAAGATAAAATAAGGTCATAAGAAAATGTTGAAAGCTGCTGTTACTTTAAGTAGGGTAATGAAAGAGGCCTATCTAAGAACTGACACTTTGGCTGAAACCTACGTGGTGAAATATTCTGACACATCCTGCCAGAAGAAGGTTCCACACATAGAAACCTGGCAAGTTCAAAGAAATAGGTAGGTTTGGCCTTTCCAAGAACAGTAAGAAGGACAATGAAGCTGGCACAGAATGAGAGAAGGAAAGAGCCATATGAAATGCCTCCTCCATTATGTAGACCTTGAGGGACATGGTAGGAATTTTGCATTATATTCCAACAATAGTAGAAAGTCTTGAAAGGGTTTTACAAAAATGAGTGATACGATTTGATTTACATTTTAAGAAAATCCCTTTGGCTACTGATTGGAGAATGATCTCGGGTTTGGGGATGGAGTTTCAGTTGAAATATCAGTCAGAGGACTTTCCCTGTAGTAAAAGTGAGAGATGATGTTGACGTCACTAGTGCCGTAAAGATGTTGGGAATTAATTAGATTTGGGAAGTCATTCAAACAGCACCAATAAACCTTCTTGATATTAGAGAAGCTATCATGCAGTATTAGTACCTGTACTTCTAGCAAGAAAAAAAAATTTTAATTCAACCAAGAAAAAAACTACATAAATAGGTATGTAATATAGGAATGTAACACTGTCAGTATTATTTTTGTTTTATTATGCTAATAGTTAAGAAAATTTATAGTTAGAGATCTTTATATGAGATAAGTATAGGTTAATCTTTTGAGAGATTACTTTCAAGATCTTATAAAATGAAATTTTCTGGAAGGTATCATCTGGTTTACTCATATGGCATTAAATAAAAATGCAAAACTCTCAGAACATATGTAGTAACATATTGGACTCTTAATGTCTAATTCTTCCCTGGTTTTATCATAAAACCTAATCTCTAGTCTAGATTCTTACCAATTATAATGTTCTATCTTCATCTTCTCTTGAGTTTTGCTCTAACAGTTGAACTCTTATTCTTCTTTGTACACAATGCACACAACTTTAAAAATGGATTTTAAAATTGGCCATTTCAGTGAAGCATTTGACTTACATCGGGATGTGAGAAGGTCACAGCTTGTCAAACATGCCAACTACTGTTAATATTGTATTGATTCCAGTGAAAATCATTTTAAACTGTTCTAAGCATATATCATATTGTGTTTCCTAAATCAAGGCAATCAGTTGAGAGTGGGGTACCATCCTCCTGGTCTCCAACAGAATTTCTTTCATTTAATTGTGTGAATTGGCTTATGGCCATCAATCTATATTGAAGGTGGTTATATGAAATGGTTTTATGAAATTCATAGTTACATCAATTTTCAAGATTCTTTAAGGGAGACTTCTTCATTATATCACAAGCTGTCTTTTTATGAGGTAACTCCCAGGAGATAGTCCTGTCTTATCAGAGTAGTAAAATTGACTGCTTATTCATACATTTCTAAAATAAATGATTTTTCTTATGACTGTTATGAATCATGTAGCTTAATTTCCCATTTTACATAACCTGTTAAAACTATATTTTTATAATTTGATATTTTGGGTCACACAGTTAATAGTTAAGTAGGTCATTACAGTATGTATGTTAAAATTATTTCTGGCTCCACTTCTTCCCCACCCATGTTTTCCTATTGCTACCCCAGGTTTTATAAATTCCCTCATGTATATTTTATGCAACTTTGTAAACCTCTTGAGTAAAGACAAGATTGGACAAGTCACTTGATCTTTCTAGATCTCTTTCCTCATTCTAAAACTTTAAAGTTGGATTATAAGTATTCTAAGTTCTCATCCATCTGTAGTTGTGTGTATTCAGATAGATTAAATATGTACTCCAGCTACAGAGTTAGAGAAAGGATTTTAGTACTCCTCTAATCTTCTGTAGAAGCAGCTGCTCCCTCAGCCTACATATAAAACAAGCTTTGCCTTCAGGAAATGGAAAATCCAATTCCTATCCTTTCCTGTTAAGGTGCAAAGTCACACTCATTAGAACAGTACTCTTCAGGCAACATCTTTGAGTTCTTGAAAATTATAAGGTTATTTTAGGTGGCTATAGCTCTCTAGAAGTTTTTAACCTACTTTTAAGGAGTTCAGTTTATAATGTAACAGAAAATTACAGATAAAGAAAAAAATTGAGGTTGTCAAATATAAAATTCAGGGGAGTATTTTGTCTTTGTTCTCTACTTTGTGAATGCACAAAATCATAAAGTAAAACTGTTACCAGACCAGATACTGGCTTTCATCATGCCAAGTACTACATAAACAAAAAGAAAGAGGTGATGTAAATGAGCAAAAAAGTGAAGAAAATATCAATCTGTAAATCAACAAGAGGTTATAAAGTAATTCAGTATTTTTAAAGTGACTGTGCTGTGTCTATGCCAAAAGCTCGAATTATGGCTGGCTCCAAGCATTAACTATATTTCACTATCATATATTTCCCACTTTGGGTTTTTAAAATGATTTGTAGACTGGAAAATGTTGGGGACAACTGCTTTTGAGCCTCCCATATCACTGCAGCCAGGGTAGGAGTTGAGAAACTGCGGTCCAACTGCCTCAAGGAATGTGCCTTCTACTCCGTGGTCTTTTCTGGAGACTAATTATTGTTTTACACACCCCTAGGCTTTTTCCCTGAATCTTGTGTGAGGAGAGTCTATTAAATTTTATGCCTTGGGATTTCTGCACAACTTGTGAACTATGCCATTAAACCAGATCTTCTTTTCTTTACCTGCTTTTGTACTAGAGTCTGTTTCCTTCCAAGTAGGGAATTTACTCAAAAGTAAATGCTACAGTGATTAGTAGGAAGATAAAAACTGTTCCTTTCCTTGGGATATTAATAAAATAGACTTATGTGCAATTTCAACTTCTGCTCCACATCCCTTATTTGCCATATTTTCTTGCTGATTTCCCCATATTCAAGTCTGATGGTTTCAATTCTTTCATTGCAATAACACCACAAAAGCAATGCCAAATAGCAAACCAGAAAACTACAACACAGATGCTTAATCATGGGCTCTACACTAATTTCTCTTAATCAGCACTATTTTGGTTAGATTCCCACAAAGAAACTAATAAAAGGAAATTGTCCACATGGTTATTTTTAATAGATTCATAAGGCTTGCAATTGTGAGCTAATTGTGTATGTGGGTGTTTGTAAGACAGCTTATTCCTTCTGACTTCTGGAATTGCTCATATTTTCAAATTGAATTGATAATAACACAGTTTTCTTTCGTTTCTTCATGAGAAACCTAGGGAAAATTTGTCTCAGGTGCAAAAATTCAAATAAGCTAAATTCAGGGAAATTATGTTTAATTGTTTTTGTCAGAAACTTCAGAGTTTGAAAGCACATACAATTTAGACTGGGATTCTAAAACAACCTGACCTTTCACTGAGTTTATTAAATGTCTCCAAAAAATTCTATTTATAGACTTGGATTACTCTTATTATCTAACTTTGAAATAATTTGGAGATACAACTCAAATTATTTTAAATTGCATGTCACTTAATTTTCCCACACAAAGTGAATCTAAAGAAGCCTATTTCTTTTCATCTTTCCCTTCCATCTTGCCATTCTTCTACAGAATTAAAATTTTAGGTTTCACATTTTAAGTTCATTGAGTAGAAAATTTCTTCTTAATTTATCTTAGCAATCAAATACTTGCCTTGAAGATTAAATCAGAGTCATCTAGGAAGTTTTATTTCTAAATACAAATTAATAAAAATAACCCAAGAGACTATGATTCAGTAGCTCTAAGAAAAGTGTAGGATTATGTTTTGTTTTGTTTGCTTTTTAAGAAACTCACCAGAATTTTATAACTCAGTTATCAGCAATACTGGCTACCAGTATATAGCTTGAGCTGTTCAATTTATTCACAGAAATTGAGAGTTTCCTGACACAAATGAAAAATAGATGCTTGCAAATAAAGAGGGCAGAAGAAAAAGAAGGCTCCACAGTCCATTTAAATTAAAAAAGAAAGGGGTGGAGGGGCCTTTGTTAAGAGTGATACAGCTCCTGTTGTACTAACTTTTCCATATGAAATAATATAAACTCTTGTAAAGATATATACATATATATATATATAAAGTATTTAAAGGAAATGAAGAATGACCAGAAACAGACAGAAACTGGACAGGAGTCAACACTTGAAAGAAAAGGAAAATCACTGAATGAGTTTTCCATGTTTATGGCTTTTTACCTAAGGTTAGGCCCTATTCAATTCCAAGTAGGTGGCTAAAACTTGGTTAGAAATGCGAAGATTTACTGACCTGAGGAACCAGAGAAAAGAAATCAAGAAAACACAACAGCTGGACACTGATAAGGGAAATCCCAGAAAAGAGAGATTGAACGTGGATAAGACTAACAGGGCTGCAAGATTGTTACATTTTATGTGAAATAGCACAATGTGAACTCTATGTTATTTATCAATGTTAAATATGTATATTGTAATCTCTAGAGCAACCCCTAAAAACAATGCATGGAAATATATAAAAAGTCAATTGTTACATTTTTTAAAATTCTAAAAAGTATCATTTAACAAAAAATATGGGGGCAGGAAAGGAAAAACAGTGGGACAAAAATATCTGATACAAACAGAAAATGAAAGTTTAAATAGTAGACTTAAATCCAAGCATAACAATAACTATACTAAATAGAAGTAGATTAAACATAACAATTCAAAGGCAGAGATTATCAGCCTAGATTTAAAAGAGCAAGATACAAATATACCTACTTTAAATATAAAGACAAAAACATACAATGCAAACAGTATTATAAGAAGGCAGGAAAGGCTATATTAATATCAGATAAAGTATACTTTAAGACAAAGAATAGTAACAGTGATAAGGTGGAAGGTTTCATAACGATAAAAGGGTCAATTCATATGGAATTCATAATAATCATAAATACGTATGGACTCAGTAAGAGGACTTCCAAAATCATGATTAAAGAGGAAAATAGACAAATCCACAGGTAGAAGTTTTAATACCCCCCTCAGCAACTGACAGAACTGACTTTAAAAAAAAAACAGCAAAGTGATGTTCCGAACCACACTATCAACCACCTTAGCCTAGTTGACATTTGTAAAACATTACATCCCAAAACAGTAGAATCCACTTTCTTTTCAAGCCTAATGGTATGTTCAAAAAGATAGAACATACTCTGGGCCAAAAGCAAGTCTCAAAAAATGTAAAGGACTTGAAATCATATAGCCTCTGTTCTCTGAGAAAAATGGAATTAAATTAGAAATAAATAACAATAATATATATAGAAAAACCCCAATAATCTGGAAATAAACCACTAACTTTAAATAAGACCAGAGCTAAGGAACAAATCACAGTAAAAGTAGAAAATGTTTCAAACTGTATGATAATAAGATATTAATATTAAAATTTAAGAGTAAAGCTAAAACAATACTTACAGAAAATGTTTATCTTTAAATTCTTATATTAAAAAATAAGAAAGATGTAAAATCAATAAACTAAGTTCCACCTTAAGAAGATGGAAAACTAAGTGCAAAAGAAGCAGAAAACAGGAAAACAATAGAGAAAATTAACAAAGTCAAAAGTTTATTCTTTAAAAGATAACAAAATTTATAAATCCCTGGTAAAATAAGAGAAAGAACCCAAATCATGTTTATGCATGATTGAGGATCCCATAGGTTTCCATCAGAATTTAATATAACAACTTCACTAATAAAAATTATGCAAGTTATTTGGATTTATGAAAAATGTCTTTATATTCATATATGAATTCAGTAAACATTCTGGATGTAACATAAGATATTCTGGATATCTCCTTATATGACTCAAATTTTTGAAATTCTATCAGTTAAAGTGTAGTCATATTTATTTTTGCACGAGATAATTGTTCCAATAATTAATTGATTGTGAAAGCTGTTAATTTTATGTACAAAAACAATTATTAAAAACTTCCAAATAGTTAAATCATGAAATAAATTAACAGTTAAAACAAATATTAAGAGTTCCTTAGCTAGATAACTTTAAAAATCATTATATTCTTTTTGAATCAAAAAAGTATGAAAATTTAAATAATACAAGACAGAAAAAATAATTAGATTATATCTAATTCTAATATTTGTAGAATTCTTTGGTGTGCTAACATTCATAACATTAAACAAAAGAACATTTAAGAATTTAATTTAATTTTTAGTTGTTCAATTTATGCACTATGTTTCAATAAGAAGTATCATTATTCACATAATTATTCACATCTTCTGAGGATAAGTTAAAAGTAGAATACCTGTTTGCCTCCTCAAAATTTTTCCAATAGGAAAAAAAATCTCCAAAATTATGCATCAGAATTATCAAAATAAATCCCTTAAATCTGACATAATAAAGAACATAAAGAGATGAAGACAAAGCAAGAAGATAAGAGAAATATGGGGCATTCCAAATATCCTCATAAATTAAACTTCAAAACAGGCTTTAATGTAATACCTTAAAAAGTTATTCCTGAAAGTTTTTGAGTATAGAAATTTCTATACACATTTTACAAAAATCTTATCAAGAAAATTGTGATAGACAGCCACTTATTTTCAGTAGAAGAAGAAAAATGATTTTTGAGATTTGCTAAAGTTATGCATTCTTCTAGAAAGTGTGTTTTCTTTTAAAGTGGAGCTGGATTAGGGAATGCTTCCCTGAATACTTCAAGCTATCAGCTCCTAAACTTTACATAATGAAGAAGCAGAAAGAGAAAGAGAGGGAGAGAGAGAAAAGAGCTCTGTACATAACCAGTTTCTCCTTCCAAAACCCAATCACTTACCAGGGATGACGCTTTTAAAAGGAAAGAGGGAGGCCAATGCTATTGTAATATTTGATGTCCAACACCACAGAAGGAAACACCAGGCATGGGGAAGAAGCATTCCCCCAAAGCAGTTGTGTCAGAGCCTATGTTGGGTACTGATGCACGGACAAGAATCACGAGCAATCCTGCCCTGGAGAGGCACACAAGGCAGTGAAGAAGGCAGTCTTCTCTACCCTCTGGCTTTGCTTCCTCACTCCTTACTCCATCTTCCACCCATGACAATCTAGTTCTGCCTCACCCACATCACTGAATTACTTTCAGGGATACTTATTGGTCAAATCCAATAAGCATTGGTCTGGCATCTGTGTTCTTTCCTGGCTTTTGTGAAGCCACACATTTCTCTTTGAGATCCTAAAATGCCTGCATTCTGAGTCATTGGCGGGGGTGGGGGGGTGGGGGGGTGTCGATGAGGAGCGCATGTAGGGGCTTAGTGGACCATTCAGAGGAATCCCAGTGGGAGAGGGACTGTCACATTCTTGGCTTTTCTTCTATCTCTCTGGCCTAGCCCTTTCTGCTGTTCTTAATGGAACCATAATTCTCTGCATCCTCCCTCTAACTATCAGTGATTCTCAGGATTCTTTTCTCCACCCTCTTGCTGGGCAATAGCATCAGTTGTCATTGTTTCACCTACATTATTTCCATATCCAGCCTAATATGAGTGAATTATTCTAAGAGCAGGAATGGAGAAATAATGTAAATAGGTTCAATTAGTTTCCTAAATTAAACAGTTATTGACTCCAACAATATATGAGTACTCATTCGGATATCAATTACAGTCACTCAGATATTAACCTCTGTCATTTATTTTCAAGTGACAGTCAGGTGTTAATCAGTATTCAAATTTTAAAAATCAGACTTTTGTTACCCAGGTGGATATGGAAGGCCTCACTAAAAGTTGTTTTGTTTTTGTAAGTTATTTAATTAACAACGGCTGGGTCATTATGGTAACATCTCTTTAGTCAGTTTGGGGAAAACATGGCAAGATCTCTGTAGTTGGGTGTATGTTTTACACACAATTCCAGAATCTCTTGTGTGTGTATGTTGGCCTCTAATGTCCACTCTTTGGTTAATCAGAGATGATTTTCTGAGAATCTGGAACAGCAGAGTTTCATGACTCCCATCCATAGGCAACTTCTGGGTCACTAGATATGGGATGAGTGGGCATGTTTCTGAGTTTTGTATACAGCTGGGTCTACATATCAGTTGGGGTTAAAGAAAGGTTTCCAGTTTATGGAGAAGACAGTGGGGCACCTACTTATAATGGGTCCTACTTGATCAGCTGGGCACACATCATATCTGGGAACTTTTTATTGCAAGGGTGTGGGGAGAGGAAGATGAAGAAAGAGAGTTTATCATGGAGGATGGGAAGGAACAAAGGGTAAGGTGATGGGGTCAAGGGGAAGACCAAGAGGTCTATTTGAAAGACTTACCTCACTGTCCATCTCCATCCTCAGGCTGTCTCTTTTCATGGCAGCCCCTCAAGGGGAGAAAGAGATGAGTCAGAAATTCTAGATGGGTCCTTCAAAATTTTTGTTTCCTATCTCATTTTCTTAATGGGGATATACTGAGGCTTAGGGAGGGGAAGGAAGCATTGTGAAGTCAGATAGTTTGAAATATAAAGAAATAAAATAAATTTTAAAAGGAAATCATATTTTAAAAAACATTTTCTTCAATTCTCCTATCCACAGAACGGTTAGTGATAATGGTAAATGTTATACTTATATACCTAGTACATCAAACTTATGGGCAGATAGAACAAACCAACCAACCAACTCATATGGATAATCTTATTTTTTAAATTTTTATTTATATTTTTTAAATTGTGCAAAATATACATAACATAAAAATCATTTTAACCATTTTAAGTAGACAATTCTTTGACATTAAGTACATTGACAATTCTATATAATTTTCACCACTATTTCCAGACAATTTTCATCATTTCAAACCAAAACTCAGACTCATTTGGTAATAACTTCCCATTTCCCCTTCCCAAACCCAGGGTAATTACTCTTCTGCTTTCTGTCTTTATCAATTTGCTTATTCTAAGTACTGTATATAAGAGAAATTATTAACAATCTTTGTCCTTTTGAGTCTATTTCACTCAAAAGGGATGTCTTCAAGGTTCATCCATGCTGTATCATGTACCAGCATTTCATTCACTTTTACAGCTGAATAATATGCCACTGCATATGTATGTGACATTTCGTTTATCTATTTATCCACTGATGGGCACTTGGGTTGCTTCCACATTTTGGCTACTGTGAATAATGCTTCATTGAACAGCAGTGTATAAATATGTCAGAGTCCCTGCTTGTAATTATTTTGGAATTTTTTAGTCATATAGTAATCCTATATTTAACTTTCTGAAGAACCACCAAACTGTTTTCCACAGTGGCTGCACCATTTTACATTGTGACCAACAAGGCATGAAGAATGTTCCTATTTCTCCATATCCTCTCCCACATTTGTTTATTTTCTGTTTTAATAGTAACCATTTTAGTGGGTATGAAATTATTTTTTTTCTATAAACCTTCAACTCCTCTAATGAATAAAAAGTTAAAGAGAGGAGTCTAAGAAATTTAAAATAAAATAGTCTAAGCAACCTCACAATGGATTTCTGGCCATGAGACCTACTGGTAAAAAATTGCACTGGTTTTGAGAGTTGCTATTTAAACAGGTGACTCCTTACTTCATGGATTGGTATTTTTATTCTGAAACAACCAACAGCATGCAACATCTACATTCCTTCTAATTATCTGCAAAGAAACACTAAGGTAAAGTCAGCAAAAATAAAGATAAAGTTGGTATATTAGTCAGCCAAACGGGTGCTGATGCAAAATACCAGAAATCGGTTGGTGTTTATAAAGGGTATTTATTTGGGGTAGAAGTTTACAGTTACCAGGCCATAAAGCATAAATTACTTCCCTCACCCAACTCTGTGAGGGGTTTGGCTTCCTGGGTTCCTGTCTTCCCAGGGCTTGATTCTCTCCAGGTTCAGCTGCTTGGTCTCTCCACAAGACCAGCTGTAGACTATCAGGCAAATGGCTCGTCTCTTTTCCTGGGGCCTTCTCTCCTGCCTCCCGATGAAGCTCCTCTGTATGCTTACTTCCTGGGGCTCCAGCTCAAGACTCCAACATCAGAACTCCAACTCAAAAACTCCAACTCTGTCATTTGCCTTGTCTTTTATCTTTGAGACCCCACCCACCAAGGGGCGGGGGTCAACACCCTACTGATGTGGCCCAATCAAAGCCCTAATCATAAGTTAATCATGCCCAGATGGACAGACCAGTTTACAAGCATAATCCAGTATCTATTTTTGGAATTCATAACTATATCAAGCAGCCAAACTGCTACAGTTGGTAAAAAAAAAAAATTCTCAAGAATTTTTAGAAAACCTATCTTAATCTTAACACTAAAGTAGGGTTTGATTCAATTTTCCCTTGAATCTATTTAACAAAGGTAAAGAAAATAAGAAAGCAACTAAAGAATCAAAAACTGGGTAGAGACATTATGTGGTATTCCTCTGAATGAAAAGAGTTCTATTTAAATGATAAGTAAACTTGTAGGACTCTAAAGTGCTCTCAGCTCATCCTTACTGTAATGGGTGTAATTTTTCTAATTGCTACCCTCTAACTTTAAAATTGCACATCTTACTGTGTTTGACCTCAATTGCACTCCCAACAATTTTAAAAGGACATTCAGAAAAATATAAGCTTTTTAAATATTTTAACAATTTTACATCTATTTAAACTATTCAGTTGGAAAAAGCATGAGGCTTTAAAATAGATTCACACTAAAATTTCAAAGAGTCAATGACCTTTACTTTTCCTAACTAAGCATGTGGAAGTGGCAGATTAGTTAAAATGACTTTAGGACTCAGAGACATGGGTTTAGCCAGAGCTTCAAAGAAGATCTCAGAGTAGGGGAAGTTCTACTTTTTTATATTATGTTTATTTTTTGCTGAGAGAACAAGGGGCAAAAACTCATGCAAAGACTATTGTAAAATGGATTTTTGAGACTTCTGAAATCACCCTCCTATATAATAAAGTCAGCTGAATTTAAAGGAAAGGCCATTAATGAAGTTGACAGGCAACATGTGGCTCATCAGCAATATTCCTAGTCATCTGCATACATATATTGCAGAGCTAGACTAAAATCCCTCTCAGAGCAGATCCTGTTTGTACACCAAGTACTGAAGGACAGGTCATGGTGTCATGAAATTAGGAAATTTCCCTTTGGACCTCCCTTTTCAGAGCTCTATTCAACCTGGGGCCACAGCACACTCTGTCCTTTGACTCGTAGTGGCCTTGAGTTGGCCTCTCAATGTCCTGTTTATGAAACAGAAAAGTCCTTCTTATTAATGGCTTGCATTTGTTGATGTGAAATTAAACAAATTTTATTGAAAAAGAGCATTTGATCAATATGTATATGAGTGTGGAAATTATGTCTTAATATTTATATTTTCTCAATTGAAATAATTTCAGGCTCCAGGAATTACTAAATATGATTTAATCTTTCTGAAGTAACTATGGGAAGGTCAGAGTACAGAGTCTTTGGGGTCTACCGAATACGTGGAATCCTAGAGCCATGGCATGGTGAACAGACCTGGCTATTATTGCTAAAAACCTATCCTGAGCAAACCTCGGTAATTAAGAAACTGTGTTCCTCCATTATCAATTCTCCCAAGACCTGATCTCCTCCTAACCCTCGCTCCTGACTCCCTTAACCTAGACACTCCCTTTTCTGGTACATTTGACATTACTGTAGTTTAGTCTTTAATTACATTTCCTACCACAATACCCCTATTATGATGACTTTGAACACAGCCCTGCACCTTCAATATTTATGATTCCCATTTAGTTCTGTCTTTTCAGGATAGTCCCAGTTTCAAATATTCTGCCCTGTTTTCCGCACAAATGCACTCATATTTATCAAACCATCTGTCCAGGATTTTGGTTTCTAAAATAATGTCTTGGCACTCTTGGTTGCTATTTTAAATGCTTTTTATTTTCATGGAAATGATATTGGTAAGCCTTCCAGTTAAGGCTCAAAGCTCATTTAACCTCTGACTGAATTATAGTACAGATAATACTAATGAATTATTTTTCAACTAATCCACAACCTGCAGTGATTTTAAGAGGGGTTAAACAACAGCTGAGCATTGTGGTCTAAAGAGGGTGATTGGCTAACACCAAAGGAGAGGAGGGCAGTAAAGGGGATCAGGTGATGCTGGAGAATATACAAGTGATATTAGTTGTACATGTGTGAGTACGGCTTTTTTCAGATTGTAAGGTATAAATTTATACCCAGTTCCTCTCCAGTAATATGAGTTTATTATATGGATTCTCAGGGAAGTAAGCAAGAAAAGAAAAGAATCCCAGTCACCACATAGCTGAAATCATGTAAAAAAAAAAAAAAAAATGTAGAATGAACCTGGGACTACAACACTGTGGCCCTCCATTCACAGTAGCAATTGCAGAGATCTGGTCATCTCTCCATGCCCTTTACTTCAGTACTCTGCTATTCAGATCATTCAGCTATTCTCCATTTTGCCTCTTCAACTGCTCTCATCATTACTTTACTCTAATGCTATATTGCATTAAAAATGTCCAAGTAAGGTGACATAAGACATCCACTGGAAAAAACTCTACAGAGATTCAGCCAATAAAAAGATAACCTGCATTTGCTTAGAACTCTGGAGGGCAGTAGAGAGTAGAGGACTCCACAAATGATGACTAAAAGAAAAAGAAACATACCAGGTAGGAAACTTCTGTCATGGACTTACCAGTCCACTTCCCTCTCCCTCACTCAGTACTGTGCAGCTTGGGAGCTGCTCAGAGGCAGCAGCCTGGATCCTTCCCACCTCCCACCAGGGACACAGACTGTAGATCCACTCACCACAGCAAGTTAGAACCTCACATATCCAGGCATAGGGACCGAAGTCCACAGACACCCAGGATGGAACACAGACCCTGAGGAGTGCTGCAAGCATTTTGGGGACATTGGAATTGTTCTGAATGACATTGCAATGGTGGATATGGGCTATTATACATTTTGTCAAAACCTACTAAAATGTGTGGTTGAAAGTGTAAACTACAATGTAAACTTACAGTCCATGATTAGTAGCAATGTTTCAATATGTGTTCATCTGGTGTAACAACTTTACCACACTAATCAAAGATGGGAGAAAGTGTGGGAAGGTAAAGAGATGGGGCATATGGGAATCTCCCTATATTTTCGATGCATCATTTATGTAATCTAAAGCTTCTTTAAAAATTAAAAGTGTCCCCTGGGGTACAGGGTGAAGGGAAACAGAGGAAGAGACAGGAGTAGAACTGTGGTTGACAAGTCGTGCACTCACTCAATATAGTTTCTGTTGGCTGGACCACCTAAACACAAAACAAACTTTTCTGGAGTGACCAACTTTCTGGATTGACTCCATCTAGCTCCCCAGGGCAGAATATACTAAAGGGGAAGAAACAGAGGCAGGAAAAAACCTCAAAAACTAAAAAAAAAAAAAAAAAAAAGGAGGGGGGAGTACTAAATTGAACTGTGTGACAGAAGGGTGCCAGAAATGAAAATATTAAGGAAAATGGGACACTGAGTGAAGTAGAGAATTTAAACAAATCATAGGAGCTGGGGAGAAAGTCTGCACAAAACAAATAGAAAAAAATCCAGATCCTGGAGAAGGAACAGAAGAAAGGAAGATCTCTCCTGGAGATGAAAAAAATTATGCAAAAAGTGTAATCTTAAATGTTTTACCATATATACAGGGCAAGAATTAGATGAAAAAGAATTTGGAAATCTGATCAAACATAGGTTATTCTAAATAAGTTAGATCTAGCATCAAAGAGGAGCCTTAACACAAAACCAATCAAGAATAAACTTTAGTCAAGAAGAAGAAAAGGACCTTCAGTGTCAACCCATCAAGATAAGCAGATGCCTAGGCATCACCAAAAAATTATAAGCCATTACTAAGAAAGAGGGAGGTATGGATCAGTAAAAGAAACAAATTAAAACTTCAGAGGAGACTCAAAAGTTGGAACAACTAATCAGAGATGACCAGACAAATCTCCTAAATCAATTCAAGAGATGAAGGAAAATATGCACAAGAAGATAAAGGATATCAAGAAGACAATGTGTGAGCATAAAGAAGAATTTTAAAGTATAAAAAGAAACATTACAGAAATTATGGGGATGAAAGCCACAATAGTAGAGATTAAAAATATACTAGAGGCACACAACAGTGGACTTGAACAGGCAGAAGAAAGAATCAGTAAACTAGAGACAGGACACTTGAAATCATACAGTCAGGAGAATAGATAGAGAAAAGAACAGAAAAAAAAATGAGTAGTGTCTCAGGGATTTGAAGTCACAGTATGAAGCACACAAATATACATGTAATGTGTGTCCCAGAACTAGAAAAGAAGGAAAAAGGTGGGAAATTTTTTGAGGAAATAATGGCTAGAAATTTCCTAACTCTTATGAAAGATTAATATACATGCCTAAGAAGTGCAACATATTTCAAACAGAATAAATCCTAATATACCTACTCTGAGACATATACTAATCAGATACCAAGGTAAAGAGATAAATCTGAAAGCAGTAAGTCATATACAAGAGATCCTCAATAAGAGTAAATACTGATTTCTCATCAGAAACAAGGGAGGTAAAATAGCAGTGGCGTGACATATTTAAAGTACTGAAAGAGAAAAACTGCCAGCTGAAAATTCTTTATCAGGAAAAACAGTCCTTCAAAAATGAGGGAGAATTTAAAATATTCACAGATAAATAGAAACTGAGAGAGATGGTGAACAAAAGACCCATCTTACAAGAATTGCTAAAGGGAGTTCAGCAGGATGAAAGGAAAAGATAGGAAACAGTGACTTGGAGTAGTGTGAAGAAATGAAGATCATCAGTAAGGTTAATTAAAAGGGTAAATGCAAAACCCATCAGTCTGGTATCCTCAATATACAACTCTACACTTTAACTCATATAAGAATGAGAATACAATTGAACAAGAAAAAGGTATATTTCCTGATAAAGGAAATGCAAAATATAAAGTTGTAAAAGTGGGACAAAAACAACAGAGAGGGGAAACAGATGGATAAGGGAGCAGAGAATGCTATTAAAGCTATTAAAATTTATATGACACTATTAAAGAGAATGCTATTAAAGCTAAGCTGGAATCTTTTCAAATTATAGATATAGATATAGGTTGTATGACACAAATCCCAGGGTAACCACAAAGAAAGCATTTTAAAAATAAACAGAAACAGAAATGAGAAAGGGAACAGTCACATACATCACAAAAGATCAACTATATAGAAAAGAAGGTTGCAATAAAGGGAAAAAAAGAGACAAAAAAGATAGGACATATAAAAACCAAAAGACAAAATGGCTGAAATAAGTACTGCCTTTACAGTAAAAACACTGAATGATAATGGTTTAAACTCCCCAATCAAAAGAGAGACACAGATTGGCAGAATGAATAAAAAAGTATAATCAAACTATATATTGTTTACAAGAGATTCATCTTAGACCCAAAGACACTAATAGGTTGAAAATGAAAAGATGGAAAAAGATATTCCATGCAAATAGTAACCAAAAAAGAGCTGGGGTAGCTATACTAACATTGGACAAAATAAGCTTTAAGTCAAAGCTGTTATAGGAGACAAAGAAGGACACTATATATTAATAAAAGGTCCAATTCACCAAAAAGAAATAATAGTCAGAAATATTTACATATCTAACCACAGGTCCCCAAAATATATGAGGTAAACACTGGTAAAACTGAGGCAGATATAGACACCTCTACAATAATAGTTGGAGACTTCAATAAACCACTCTCATAAATAGATAGAATATTTAGATGAAATATCAACAAGGAAACAGAAAATTGAATAATATGATAAATGAATTAGACCTAACAGACATATACAGAACATTGCACACCCAACCAGCAGGATATACATTATTCTCAAGTGCACATAGATCGTTCTCCAAGATTGACTACATGTTGGGTCACAAAACATGTTTCAATAAATTTTAAAGATTGAAATTATACAATGCATCTTCTCTCACCACAATGGAATGAATCTGGAAATCAATAACAGGCAGAGATCTAGAAAATACACAAATATATGGGCGGTAATTAACACACTCTTCAACAATCAGTAGGTCAAAGAAGAAATTGCGAGAGTAATCAGTAAATATCTTAAGAATGAAAATGAGAACATAACATATCAATACTTATGGGATGCAGTGAAGGCAGTGCTGAGAGGGAAATTTATAGCCCTAAATGCTTACATTGAAAAAGAAAAAAGAACTAAGATCAAAGGCCTAACTGCACACCTGGAGGAACTAAAAAAAGAACAGCAAATTAATCCCAAAGCTACCAGAAGGGAAGAAATAACAAAGATTAGGGCAGGAATAAATGAAATTGAGAATAATAAACAATAGAGAGAATTAGGGAATTTAAAAAATAAAAAACTGGTTCTTTGAAAACCTCTATAAAATTGACCAACACTTAGCTAGACTGACAATGAAAATAAGAGAGAAGACACAAATAAATAAAATCAGAAATGAGAGGGGGGCATTACTAATGACCCTGCAGAAATAAAAAGGATCATAAAAGGATACTATGAACATATGTAGGTCAACAAATTGGACAACCTAGGTGAAATGGACAAATTCCTAGAAACACATGAACAACCTATTCAGAAAAAACAGAATACCTCAACAGACTAATTACAAGTAAAGAGATTGAATCAGTTCTCAAAAACCTCCCACCAAAGAAAAGCCCAGGACCAGATGACTTCATAGGTGAATTCTACCAATAATTCCAACAACAATTAATACCAGTCCTGTTCAAACACTTCCAAAATTTTTAACAGGAGGTAACAATGCCACCATGAGGCCAACATCACCCTAATACCAAAGCCAGATAAAGATCCTACAGGAAAATAAAATTACAGACCAATTCCTCTTATGAATATATATGCAAAAATCCTCAACAAAATACTTGTAAGTCAAATCCAACAGCACATTAGAAGAATTATACAGCATGATCAGTTGGGTTTTATCTCAGGTTGGCAAAGGTGTTTCAACATTAGAAAATCAGTTAATATAAAACACCATATTAACAAAACAAAGGGAAAAAAACATAATCATCTCCATTTATGCAAAAAAGGCATTTGACAAAATTCAGCATCCTTTCTTGATAAAAACACTTAGAAAAATAGGAATAGGAGGACATTTCTTCCTCAACATAATAAAAGGCATACATGAAAAATGCACAGCTAACATACTCAATAGTGAAAGACTCAAATCTTTCCTTCTAAGATCTAGAACAAGGCATGGATGCCCACTGTCACCACTGTTACGCAACATTGTACTGGAAGCTCTAGCCAGAGCAGATAGGCAAGAAAAAGAAATAAAATGCATCCAAACTGGAAAGGAAGAAGTAAAACTTTTACTATTTGCAGATGACTGATCCAGAAAAATTAACAACAAAACTACTAGAGCTAATAAATGAATTCAGCAAAGTGGCAAGGTACAAGATCAACATGCAAAATTCAGTGATGCTTCTATATACTAGTAATGAGGAATTTAAAGAGGAAATCAAGAAAAAAATTCCATTTACAATAGCAACTAAAAGAATCAAATACCTAGGAATAAATTTAACCAAGGATGTAAATAACTTATCCGTGGAAAATTATAATACTTTGCTAAAAGAAATCAAAGAAGATCTAAGTAAATGGAAGGACATTCCACACTCATGGATTGGAAGACTAAATATTGTTAAGATGTCAATTCTACTCAATATGATGTACAGATTCACCCCAAAATTTCAATGGCCTGCTTTGCACAAATTGAAAAGCCAATTATCAAACGTATTTGGAAGGGTAAGGGGCCCTGAATAACCAAAAACATCTTGAAAAAGAACAAAGTTAAAGGATTCACACATATTACTAAAGTACAGTGTTCAAAACTGCATAATACTAGCACAAGGATAGATATATCCTTGGAATCAGTTGAGAGTTCAGAAATAGACCCCTTCCCCCATCTATGGCCAACTGATTTTTGACAAGCCTGCCAAGTCCACTCAATTGGGGAAGAATAGTCTCTTCAACAAATGGTGCTGGGATAATTGGGTATCCATATGCAAAAGAATGAAGGAGGACCCCTATCTCACACCATATACAAAGATGAACTCAAAATGAATCAAAGACCTAAATATAAGAACCAGGACTATAAAACGCCTAGAAGAAAATGTAGGAAATCTTCTTCAGGATCTTGTGTTAGGTAATAGTTTCTTAGACTTTTCACCCAAAGCATAAGCAATGAAAGAAAAAAAATAGCCAAATGGGACCTTATCAAAATTTAAAACTTTTACATATCAAAAGACTTTGTCAAGGAGGTGATGATGGACCATTACCATACCAAGGAACAGAGAGGGTCTACAACTGCAAGAAAGAAATTCCCATCCATTGGTCCCATGGGATCTAAACTCCTTCTTAATTAGAGGTGGAGTAGACATCACCATCCCAGAATCCTCAGGAATGGGGAATGAACTATGGACTAGAGTAGACTTACCGGTATTCTACTATAGACGTATTGTGATTCTAGCAATGGAAAAATTATATCATTGATGTGGAGGCAGTGGCCACTGGAGGTTCTGAGGGGAGGGAAAGGGAAAAACAGGTGTAATATGGGGGCATTTTCGGGACTTGGGAATTGTCCTAAATGACATTGCAAAGACAGATGCAGGCCATTATGTATCTTGCCATAACCTACAGAATTGGGTGGGAGAGAGTGTAAACTACAATGTTAACTTTAATCCATGCTAAGTGGCAATTCTCCAAAATGTGTTCATCAATTGCAATGAATGTACCTCACTAATGAAGGGTGTTGTTAATGTAGGAAAATGTGGGAGGTGTGGGGAGCGGGATATACACATACCTCTTAGCCATTCCCTGTCACTGGCTTTGGTCAGAGACATCCTGGCGAACTTTATTTCAGATTTTGGAGAACCAAAGTTATGTTTTTGCCTGTCCTGTCTTAAGGTCTTCAAGCATATTGATGCACTTCCTCCCCAGAAACCAGCTCTCCTTTCAATAAAATAAAGCAGATTTAGGTAAACATCTCAAGCAAACATAAGATCTTGTTATACTCTACTCCATCTCCTACATTTGCATAAAGGATGGAGACTATTCATCTGTCAGGATTTGCATTAGGCTCGGAATAATAGAAACTTGGGGGACTGGGGGACAGGGAGTGGTTTAAACAAATTAAAGGTTATGTCTTTTACATTCAATGACACCTGAGGAGATGGCAGTTTGGACCTGGAATGGTGGCTCCACGAGACCATCAGGAATTCTGCCCTTATCCTTAGCATGTGACTTTGCCATATTCATAAGATCACTCCTCCGCCTACAGGTTGGAATCTGATTCCAAGTATTTAGAAAAAAGAAAACAAAGGGCAAACATGTAAAGCTTAGTCTCAGCCAAAAGCCTCTGCCAACAACTTCCACTTATATGTCATTGGCAAGAACTATGTCTCATGGCCACCTCTCTCTGTAAGGAAGGCACCCCTCCAAAATCAGCATCCTGTTACTTAGGAGGAAGGAGAGAATGGATGGTGAAGACCACCCTTAGTCTCTGACATAAACACTCAGGAGGCTTTTTCCTGAGAAGTGAATCAAAGAGAATTTTTATATATTATATATTTTCTTAGTTTTAGGAAAACCTTGAAAGGATCTTAAGTAATCTGCTCAGTGGACATCATGTCATTAATAGCTTCCATATCAAGCACTTTTTCCACAATGGCATGGAAATACTATTCAGCTGATCTGAGGACTAAACGATTCTGTGGCCTTCCCATGAAAATTGACCTCCAATTATAATATTTCAAGTTTAAATAGTTCATTTAAAGATAAACATCTGGAATACAGATAAATTATATATGCTTATAATTCCTATATTAAAAGTAAACTGGACAAAGCTTTTTTTTTTTGTATTGCAATTGGTAATTATGACCTTATTACATTACTATGGGTTACCATTAAAATGAGTTACTAATATGAGTGTTTATTACTATACTTTGGTAGCGAATTTAATCATTTGAACATGACTTATTTTCCTTCCTCAATGTAAGGGTGCTTTCTTCAGTTGTCTACAAGAAGATCATCTCCAAAAACTAGAGGCTTTTACCCCAGGAATGCAAAATTAAATTGATATTTCTATCCCTACCTGATGGCAATTAGGTGGTACACCTGGATAATACCCAAAATGTCCAAGTTTCAAGAGAAAACCACTGGTCATGCTAAGAACGAGGAAAATCTCAACTTGAATGCAAAAAGAAAATCTCAACTTGAATGCTAACACCAAGATGACACAGATGTTGGAATTATATGGCAAGAATTTTAAAAAAGCCATTAAAAACTGCTTCAACAAAAAATAAGAACACACTAGAAACTTATGAAAAATAAAAGTATCAGCATAGAAATAGAAGATAAAAATAAAATCAACTAGAAATTTAGAACTGAAAAATAAAATAACCAAAATATAAAACTAAATGGATAGGCTTAACAGCAGAATGAAGAGAATGGAGGAAACCCGGAGATAGAACAATAGAAATTACACAGTCTGAAAAGCAGAGAAAAATAGTTTGGGGAATAAAAATGAACAGAGACTAAAGGATTCCTTAGTGAGAAATTCCTCACAAAAGATTCAACTTTTATATCATCAAAGTCCCAAAAGGAGAAAAAAAAGAGGATAAGAATGAAAAAGCATTCAAATAAATAACTAAAAATTTTCCAGATTTGAAAAATATATTAGCTACAGATTCAAGAAGCTTAGTAAACCTCAAGCAAGATAAACCAAGACACAACATTATGAAACATCTAAAAATTAAAGACAAAAATTTTTGAAAGCAGAAAGAGAAAAATGATACCTTACTTATAAAAAAGATCATTTCAAACCATGGTGGATTTCTCTTCAGAAACCATGGAGGTCAGAAGGAAATGACTCAACATTTTTCAGGGGCTGAAGAAAAGAATTATCAATGAAGAATCTTATAACCAGCAAAAATAACCTTTAGGAATGAAGAAATTAAGTTATTCTCAGATGAAGGAAAACTAAGAAACTGCATTATTAATAGACATATTCTAAAAGAACGGCTAAAGGAGATCTTAAAACAGGAAGGAAATCATAGGATAAAGGACCTTAAAATGTTAGGAAGGAAGAAAGAAAAGTAGCAAGATTAAAAATATAGGTATATACAATAGACTTCCCTTCACCTACTGCATTTCTTTAATTATGTTTATGGTTTGAGAAAAAATTATGATATTGAAAAGAGTGCATTTGAAGTGGGTAAAACAATTGGGCCTATACAACATCACAAGTAAGAAAGTGACTCATTTCATACTTAGTGAGAGTATTGGAGCCTGGAATTAGATCTCTGTAGCAATAGTTGTGTGACTTAGGGCAAGTTACTTAATCTTTCTGAACCTATTTCCTTGTCTGTAAATGGGAACAATAACAGGACCTTAGAGGGTGGTTGTGAGGATCAAATACAATAAGGCATATAAAGTGCCCACTGTGGTGCCTGGTTAAGATGAGCACCACATTGATATTGACAATTATTATTTACTTATTATGTTCATTCTTATTATCACAGGCTTTTTTAACAAACATATACAGACCTTTTATATACTATATATATTTTTAAAAATTAAAATTTGAGGAAAAAGTATTTTAGCTAAATGTCCCAACATAGTAAGTGGTTCTTACAATATCTAATCTGTGAGTAATTTTTTCTCTTTTCAATATTCCAATTCTAATGTGGTTATGATTTTAATAAAAATAAACTCATAAAAATATAAAATAAATTAATAAATATAAAATTCATACCATACACAAAATTTAAAAACCAGAACTACAAAGCTTCTAGGAAAAACATAAGAGAATATCTTCACACCCTATGGCACAAAAACACTAACCATAAAAACAATAATAATGAATTGGACTTAAACTTCTGCACTTCAAAAAATAACCCATTACAAAATGAAAATGTAAGTCACAGAGCAAGAGATAATATTTCCAAAACATATCTGATAAAACAATTACATATGGGATGTATAAAGAACTCTTACCACTCAATAGTGAAAAGACAAGTGACCAAATATAAATAAATGACTTTAACAGACACTTCATAAAAGAAAATATTCAACTATTTATAAGTGCATGAAAAAATTTTCAACTCCATTAGCCTTCAGAGAAATGCATATTAAATTTAGCATAAGATGCCATTTCAGATCCACCAGAGTGGCTAAAATTCAAGCCTGACAATACCATGTGTTGTCAAGGATATGAAGCAATTAGAACTCAAACAAGGCGGGGGAGAGTGTAAAATGGTAAATACACTTTGGAAAACAGTTTGGCAGTGTCATATATATATCTACCCTATAATCCAACACTTCCACTCCTAATCATTTACCCAAGAGATATGAAAGCACATTCACAAAAAGACTTGTATAAGATTTGAAACACTTATTTTTTCATAGTATCGGAACACCAGAAACAATAAAAATGTCAATTAAACAGGAAAATGGATAAACAAATCGTGGTATATTCATATAATAGAATAGTCTTCCACAATTAAAAGGAAAAACATCTGCATGCAACAACTTGAGTAAATCTTAAAAACATTATACTAAGCAAATACCCAGGCATAATAAAATACATATTCTATGATTCCATTTATATAAAGTTCTAGACTCAAAAATAATTTATGGGGATAGAAATTAGAACAGTGATTGCCTCTTAGGTTAAGTGGTAATTCCCCAGAAAGGGACCAAGGGAATTTATTGGGATGATTACATACCTTAATTGGAGTGGTGTTCTTATATACACTTGTCAAAACTTATCATACTGTACACTTGAAATGGGGGCATTTGATTGCATGTACATGATAATAAAAATTTCTAACAGCAAAATAAGTCATGTTTAAGAAAACTATGTAACGAAATGAAAAGTTCATATTCAAGTGTTTACAGTCAAATCAGAAAATGGATGTGTATGTGTGGTGGGGGAAAGTAAGTATGCTTATGAATGTTCAAGAGTGAGAGAAACTTGAAGTTCAAGAACTAGAAGGAAATATACCAAAATATTAATAATGATTGTTCTGAGTGTAAAAATGAGTGATTGTTTACTTAATAAACTTCATTTTCAACATCATAAAGAAAAATTTCAATATTCATTTTGGAAGAAAGTAGTACTACTTTATAAATTTATGTTGCTATAATTTTGACCATTCACTTTATTTCCTACTTCCAACTCCAAGATTTCTTTATAAGGAATTAACTCTTGTCAATCTTGATGTGACTAATCTATACTGCAACTAAAAGCCTCTTAGTTGACAGAAGAAATACAATAGTAAGTTAATTTATCCTAGAATTTTGCAAAGGAAGAACTTTTAGTTGGGGAAAACTAAAATACACATGTCTACCACTTATATTCAACAAATATTGAGCCCATAATATGACCTGCGCACAAAAATGTACAAGATAGGCTATCCATCAAGGAATTTATAGTATAGCAAAGAAGACACACAGGAAAAAGACAATTAATAGTATTTGCTAATATTTATGGAGTACTTATTTAGTGCCATTGGTTTGCTAAACACTTTACATATATTATGTAGTCTAATTGTCACAAAAAAAAGTCCTAGGAGTAGATCATCCCTATTTTATAGATAAAGAAACGGAGGCTCAGAGAGGTTCAATAACTTATTCAAGGATACATTACTAAGAACTATAAAAGCCACAATGGAAACTCCAGTAATCTAATTCCAGAGACCGTACTCTAAACCACCACACCACTGCAATACAACACAAGTCAACGTGAGCTCCTCAAGGTCAGAGAATTTTTTAAAACTTTCTATCTTCGGTAAATACTGTTTGCTACATAATAGGTGACTGATAAATGTTTTGTGGAATGCACTAAGCCATTTATGAATAAATCAAAATAAAAATTTTTTCAGCATCTCTGTGTTAGGTTCTACATTTTCTTTTTATATCGTAACCAATTTAATCCTCACAGTAGACTTCTGACATAACTATTATTATACCATTATTACAATTTGCATGAAGTCACCTGTACTTGATAGATCTTCTTCCTTTAGTTCTACCATTGCCCTAGAGGAACTGTCAGAAATTGCCAGAAGTGTTTTGTCCCGAACATCTGATCTTATAATCAGGTTATCCTCAACCGATCTGAAAGATGCAAGACTGCACTCTGACTGCACCCTCAAGTCCCCTGCTTCAGCTAAATTTACCTCTTCCAAAAATAAAGCCACCACTAATATGTTGTTGAGAATTGAGAGACAAATCTCACTTTGCCTCTCCAAGGCTAAGTCCAAGTGGAATAATTCTTCCTCTAACTGAGGTATTTTCACCTAATTAAGTGGGAAATTAATGCTTGTCTCTTCTCAGCTAATTTTCTTAATGCTAACTTGCTAGTTATTCATTAAAAACCAGCCAGAAACTGTGCTCACTTTAACTCTCTGGAGACTTTCCAATTCTGCCTCAAAACAGAATAAAATTACCTTAATCCATGCTTCAATTTGTCCAGCAGTGTGAGTAGAAGGTAGCTAGACCTTCCATGGTGTGTCTTGTGGACCTCAGTTGGGTGAAGAATAAAGAGGCTCTAAATTTAGCACCATCATTTATTATTCTTTATGTTATTTTAGGCCCAATACTTAACATCTTTTAGTCTCACTATCTTCATCTAAATATGAAAATTGTACTGCTCAATACTTCCCTGATAGGATTTTGGTAGAGATTGTATGAGCTAACACATGTAGAGTTCTTAGCACAAGTTCTGGCATAAAATGTGTATATTTTAAAATATCAGTACCTGCCCTCTATTCACCCTTTTATTCATACACTATAAATACCTACAAATACCTTGTGTTTCCATTCCAAAGCTACCAACTAATCCAACCTTAGCTATAGCTTGTTAGCGTGTTTTCAATCAATATTCTTTTCTTGAAACCTCTAAACATTGACACAGCAATCAAAAATTTTGGTTTCTTCTAAAATCTAAGCCAAAACTAGCAGCATGGAAAATTGAATTGATAGATAACATGAAACTTGATATCTCTTTGGCGGAATATATGAAGTCAATTACAATGCCCCACAATTCAATGGGATAAGTAATAATTGTAACTGTCAAGATTCAAACTCAGGACACCCAAACTCCAAAGCTCAAGATCCTTATTTCAGATATAAAATAAAACTAAAGAAATAACTAATATGCCATATGTTAGATCCAAGGACCAAAAAGATTTCATCAAGCTCTAATTATAGGCTGACTCTAATTGGAAATTCATGTGGAATAAATAAAAAATCTAGAGCACGAGCCCCAAAATATGACAGCATGTACATACTCTTTTGAAGATTTAATTTTCTACAAGATTAGCAAGGATCAACAATCTGTATTTCTAGTCACACTAAAAGGGAACATATTATTACAGCACATGTTCTACTTTAATCTATCTTCAAAATGTGGAACTTGCCTCCAAATATTCCATCATATCTATATTAATAGGTGTAAACTACCAGAACAAGGAAGAGTTCCCTATTTTACACTGAGCTAATCAGAACACACATATTTATATGTCATTTGGGGCAGCAGACTGAATGAGATTTTAGAACACTAGAGTGAGAAGACTGTCTGAGGGTGGAGGGACTCGATATAATGCCATGTGGTCAAAGTCCTTGAGGAGAGGGAAGGTTTGTATGGGACACCATAATTGACCTCATATATTATGCCAAACAGAAATTAGACTTTTTTTCTGTGTGCCCCAAGGAGCAGCACAAAGAACAATGAGTATAATTTTCTGGGAGCCAGATTTCATTTCAATAGAAGGAAAAACTTCTTAACAATTAGATCTATTATTAAATTAGGCAGATTGTCTCATAAGGAAGTCCAAATCACTGGTGGTTTTAAAACAAAAGCACTAGGGTTTTCTCACATCAGAAAATGACCTCCTCTAACGTGCTTTCCAACTAAAAGGCTATTATTCTAGAATACACATTTTTCCCCAGCCCCATCATCTGAGATCTGTAAACATATCTGAGAAGTAAGCCTAGAGTAGGAAAGTATGGACTTGCGTGACAGGTTGCGTGACTTGCTATATTTTGCTTAAAATTTTTTGTTATTTTTTTGTTAACATATTACCTAGCAAATGATAATATTGTTAATGATAGCCAACATGTAGCGAGTAGTTACTATGTGCAAAGCACAATGCAAGTGTTCTTCATCAAGTATCCCATTTAATCATCATAGCAACCCTAGTACTTTAACATACACGTACTCCTAACTATCTTTAGTGCTATTGTTCTCCTTATTTTACAGACGAGAGAGTAAACCAATTAAGTAACATTATTATTTCCTATTGTGCTTTGTGCTGTTCCCTGGGCAGCAAGAATCAATCCAATGTGTTTCTGGGCTACAGTTTGACGTGGGGACTATGGGGACATAAGACTGGAGTGTTAGATAATTCGTGGAGGACCATGTATGCTATGTCCCAAATTAAAGGTGATTGATGAGCCTGCATGATCCAGCAGTCTTGTTTTTATTCCCAATTCTGCCTAGGATTTAATGAGCTAATGCACATTGTGTCCCTCACAGGGAAAATTTCTTTTTTACGAAAACCCACACCTCTCTTTCCTTCTTTTCTTTGCCACTTCCTGCTCTTTCTCCGCCATGCCATTTATCTCCTCTGCCATCTCAGCCTCATCATTCCTGATAGTTTCGTGTATTTGTATGGTACAAACTCAGGGTTGTACAACAGTGGTAGCAACTCTGAGACTTTTCTTCCTGGTAGAGTTTAACTGCTTCAGTCAGTTTTCTTTCTACAATCCTATCTTAGCTAAGAGCACAAAACTCACTGGGTTTGCTAGTAAGTTCTGCATTCATTCTCCTAAAATCTATTAATCAGTTTATCTAAAAAATTGCCTAGGAAGGGAGTCTTCCTTCAAACATGTATGAAGCAGAAGCTTGTTATAAAATAAATGCAGCCAGCAGGGAAATGAATTTGTTTGAGCTGCATTAGAAATTTCCATTTGTGTTTTGTGCATCCTTTCAAGTTCAGCCTCCCTCTATCTTATAATTAATATTCTGGAGTCTTGATCACAGAGTGTATACCCATCACAGGAAAACCGTGCCATTCTTCCTTTCAATTTTTTTTTGTTCACATGCCAAATACTGCTGTGCAGCCCTCCCAAGGGAATTCTATTTCAACTCCAGAAAGTTGTTAACATAAGGCTGAGACTGTACTGTGACCTTATTATGACAGCTTGTTGAAAACTACAAAAGACAAAGGACAGGAAAAAGTTTAGAAATTGTGTCTGTCATAGACACACACGGTCCGCACAATATGCCAACTTTGGAAATGGTGGAAGCTAAGTCCTAGTAGAAAACAAAAGTAGTCAACCATCCCTGATTCCTTTCAGTCATTTCAATCATTGGTAGCTCTCAGGAACCTAAAATAAATCTAACTTTTAAAATGCAAGTATGTCAGCTATTCAGACAGGAAGTATCTTGTAAAAAGATATAACCTTTTGATTCAAATTATTCAACCTTTTCGGTTAATTCTAAATTTTGGTATGGAATTCTCTCAATCTGGAAAGGTGAAGAAAAACTCTGTGTGAATTTACCTTGTGGAATTATTTGAAGTATTCAATGGCAGGCATACAATATTATATGACATCATATTAAGATAACAAGGTAGAACCCAAAATAATATGTTTACATTTATCAAACCAATATAAAATATATAAATGTTATTTTAAATGGTGGAAAATTATAAGCAATCAAAATACTCAACATTGGGGAGATGATTATGTAAACTGTGATATATTCATCCCATGGAATGTTAATATAATTGCTAAAAATGATATGAATAAGAGTTTGTAATATTGCAATGACCTATTTATTAAAAAATGAAAAATCAAGACCAAAAGCTATTTATACAATATGGCTACAATTATATAAATTAAATTCATAGAAAAAAAGAGTTTAAATGGTAAGGATGGAGATTGTTTTTTTCTTCTTTTTCTTTTCCAGTATTTCCATGCCTCTAAGGCATATGAATATGTTCAAGAGTTCATGGAGCATAGATTCGGTGGGTGGAGATCCACACAATAACCGAAAAAATGTTCAATTCCCATCCTGGGGAGTTCTGCAACATTCTCTAATAGGACAGCAAGAATCCCCTAAGTGCAAGGGCAGTGCTTAGTGAAGAAAGACAGACCATTACTCCAGGCCCTTGATATTGATGATTGTACTTATGAACATTTTCTTGTGAAATTGAAACAACCTAGGATTACAGACTGCCTAAGAGTTACCTCCTGAAAGCCTCCTTGTTGCTCAAACACAGCCTCTTTCTAAGCTAAACTCAGCATATAAATGCATTACCTTCCCCCTTGGAGTGGGACATGACTCCCATGGGTGAGCCTCCATCGCACTGAGGGATTATAACCAAGCTTCAACTAGCAATGCATCTGGCAAAAGACCTTGACCAAAAGGGGGAAATGGTAAATACAAATGAGTTTTTACGGCTAAGAAAGTTCAAAGTGAGTCCGAAAGTCATTCCAGAGGTTAAATTTATGCAAGTCTCAGCAGGATCTCATTGACTGCCACAGTAAGCAGTGCCTCAAATAGTGGGACTCCTGAGGGCTCTAAAGACATCCAGAAGCTATGAGCATCGCAGACAGCTCAGGAATTCAGCACCTTGTCAGTGAGCCTTACTTTGGAATTTATGCTCCCCCATGTAACAGAGTTAGACTCATTTATAGGTTCTCTCCACATGGCTCTTCTGATCCTTTTATTTGAACCCATAATTAGCACTATATTTGATAAAATGTCCCACAGACTTAAATCTTTGGTTCATCTATGCGCCAGTCGAGCTCTAAATTTCCACAGAGTTGCAACACCTACTCTCCAGTTCATTGGACTCACCCAGGACAACTAACAAGGAGATGATGATGGACAACACCCATCCCAAGGAACAGAGAGTGTCTGCAAGCAAAATAGTTTCATCCATCTGCCCCCATGGGATCTAAGCTCCCTTTCCAGTTAATTCTTTAGTGAGTATATATTTTTGTTAAGAAAAATTATATAATTTTGGTGAAACCATATTTGAAGACCAATTTGTCAAAATTGTTAAAGACGAAGGTGCCTCTACTCTATCATCCACCAACTCTATTCTTTGGTATGTGATAGCCAAAAGAAGTTTTTGCACATATGCTCAAGTGTACAAGTACAAGTACTTTCATTCTAGTATTGACTAGCAACAAATGAACCAAAAAATAAACAGCTATTTTAAACAACAGTAAAATTGAATGAACCAGAGATGCATATATCAACATAGGTAAATCACAGAAGCACGTTGACCAAAAAAGCAAAAAAACAAGTGGCAGAAAGTACATAAATTATGACATTTTATAAAATTTAAAATATCCCCCAAAATACTATATACTATGTATGCATACTTATATTTGTAATAAAGAAATGCATGGAAAGGTTTGACACCAAATTCAAAATGGTAGAAACCTCTAGGAGAAGGGGGAGGTTGTATCAGGGAAGGATATATAGATTTCATCTGCTGTCTCTATATTGCGTTTTATTTAAAAAAGAATGAAAACAAATAAGGTAAAATGTAAAGATTTGAAAAAGCCAGATGGTAGAAACAAGTGTGTTTATTATAAGTTATCTTTATTTTAATATGCTTGAAATATTTTGCAACAACATATAAAATAAATTATATTTTAATATATGTGGTGTGACAAAGGAAATGAATTCTATTGGGGGTAAAAAGGTAACAAATGTTCACAGTATGTTATACATGAAGCTATTCTTGTATATCAAAGTATGTTGCATATAAGAGGCTAAAAGTTGTTCTCCTTAAAATACGTGCTTAAATGATCAGAAATGGGAAGAAATAGAAACACATTTGCACACTGATAGAGAGCGAAATAGTAAATTGGGAATTACTAAATGGAAAAGGTAAGAACCTAAGCACCCGGGAGTCTAAGCAGTAATGTTTTATTATACAGAAGACAGTATAGGGTTTGTTTATGGTTGTGAGCTCTGTAATATACTCATACTATCAGGGATTAAATCCCAGCTCTATCAATTATCTCTGCAAACCAAGGCAAGTTACACAGTACTCTGTGTAGGTCCCCATGCTTTCATTTCCTCATCTACAAAATGATGAGAATATGAATAATTATTTCATAAACTAAATGTAAAAATAAAGTGAGTTAATACATATAAAATTCTTAGAACTGTGCCTAACTGCTTTATCATTTAGATGTCAACTCAAAGGCCACTGCCTCAGAAAGGCCTTCACTGAAAACCCAGTCTAAATTCCTGTTGACTGTCACATCACATCACATGTTTTATCATCTTCATAACACAAACATTTTCTCATATTATCTTATTACTGATTTATTTGCTTGCTATCACCTATCTCCCTATGGGGCAATATAAGCTCCATGAAAGCAGGGCCCTTCTCTGTCTTCTTCATTACTGTATTACCAAGAACTAGGTCAGCACCTGGCAAAATAACTTATTACATTAGGAATAAAGGAAATATCTCTTGAAGTGTGGGTGCCTTGATAAACTTTAACACCTATTCTTGGATATGTTTTCAGGGGTTGTGGGAATAATATCCAGCCAGATTTGCCCAAAAGGCCAGCCTGGCCATGTTCTATGTCAAACCCTTCCATACTCCTTATACCAGCAGCCCCTTTCAGAAAAATTTACCCACTCACAGCCCAACAGAGGGAACAGAACAAACCAGCCATGTTGTATGTATCATGTGAACCTGGTTTCCTGCCAAAGCTGGTTTGCTTAGGGGTGAACAAATGGTGCTCCATACATTAGCTGTGCTTAGTAAATTCTCAAGAGAATTCAAACCAAGACCACAGAGAGATGTTAATCAATTGTGGTTCTGAAGCTAAGAGTTCATGATGTGGTGAGGAAGGTGGAGGCCATACTGAGCAGTGTACATTTTGAATAAACAGAAATGAGAGACGAAGAGAACATATTCACTGGCAAAGAAGAAGTGAGAAAGACCACATGGTTCCAGAGAGATAATAAGAATAAATTTATTTACTGCCTTCTGGTTTCCAACTCCACTACAATATGCAATGTGCACCTTGCCTTGAGATCATCAAGTTCTTGTGCATCTCATGATAAAACTTCCCATTTTGCTCTTGTAAAAGATTGGCCATTCCCTAAACCTCTCTAGATCTTTTATATTACTCAACACAGTGCCAAACACATAGTGGTTGCTCAACAAACACTTTTGATCCATTTAAGCACTCTGAATTTCTTCCACATTTTTTTTTCCTTTTCTCTTTCATGCCTATTTCTCTATAAAAGATGAAATTTACTTTGCTATTTTTACAACACAAAATATTAATCCAAATGTCACTAGCAGATCAGTAACAATTATTACTGCAGCTATTTTAACTTTGCAAGTTTTTTCCCCAACAAAATTTAATACCACCAAGAACTGAGAGGAATATAGAGTCTAAATAATTGTGAGAACTTAAGTCAAAAAATCAAAAAACTTCTTTCAATATAAAGAGTAAAAGAAGCCTGAAAAAATGCTTCCTTAAAAGCTGAGAAAGTAATTCTGGAAAGTCATTTTATATTTTCAAAGAAGAAGAAAATAGAGAAAAGCAATAGGTTTAGCATAAGGATAGAAATGGAGTGCCTGAGACTATTTATTTTAAAGATATAAAGTATTATGGAATAGTCAATAAAAACATAAATTCAAATTATCTGAGTTTTGCTCTGAAACATGCCAATAAAAACTTGGCTGACTGAGCATTAATTTCTATCATCCAGATGTGAAAATGTGGAAGACAAACAATAAAATTGTTTAAAATACAAAAACGTACATGTAAATCTGGACTCTGACTTGCCAGGTGTATCAGAAGTCTTCCGTGACATAGTTACATCTGTGCTTCCCAGTTCTACATTATCCAGAGAACATAAATAAGTACTCATTCTTTAAAAAGCAATACTTTGTGTTATTATGCAGTAGAAAATGTAGGTTCTTTAAAAACTGCTAAGGGTGTAGACATGCCTATAAAATCTGCCTTCTGCTTCAAAAAGTTTGTTTTATTATAGCCCATAGCTTTCAAGAATATGGTACATTTGAGTGGGAAAAAAATGGCATACCAACATTTTATATTTGGCAAAGTTTACTGACCTCCCACGCCTATTTTGACTGGGTTGATTAGATACAGTGAACTGAAAGTCCAGGTCATGTGTTGCTTTTTACAAAATTCAAAAGTTTATCCTTCATCTCAATGAGCATAATAGGTTAAAAAAGCAAATTGTTTCATATCTCAACACTTAAGCCCTTCAAAATATATTTAAAACATTCTGGAGAAGAGGTATTAAGCAAATTCCAAGTATGATCAGCATCTAAGATTAGTAGAGTAGGAAGATTTTAAAGGTCTATCTTTAATGAAATCTTTGCCCATAAATAAATGGGAACTTTTTGGCCTTATAGAAGACATCCACACAAAGAAAAGCTTTATTTAGATAAGAGTACAGTAGCAACAGCTTGCTTCAGCAAGTTTTAAAGACTTTCTTCTCTTTTCCATCAAATAATCCCTAAAGTGTCATATTCTTGTTGGTTTCCCAAGCAAAAGCAGGAAATACTCTGTTAAAAATTTTATAGCTGAGTAACCAAGTCCCAAAGCACAATAAAAAATACAGCAAAAGGAACAATAACTTTTCACGCCATTACTTTATAAAATAACTTTATTTTGGGTTAAAGCTTTCTTTAAAATAAAAATTGTTATGTGACCAGAATTGACCCAAATTAGGCTCCCAGTCTTTCCCTGTTCAACTGCTTCATGGATTGCCTTCAAGAGAAAAGTCAGTTATTCCTCTAAAATTTAAGACTTAATTAGTTTTTTAAGAGTTTTTTTGTTTGTTTCTTAAACAAAGCTATCATATATTTCCTGATGCAAATATGAATTAAATGCATTTTAAATTCCTCCAGAATATCCTTTGACAGAAGTTGTCATGAGGATAAGATTCAACAACTCAAAATAGCCTCCCAGGAAGCAAATAAAGGCCAGCACATTCATTTACATCCCCTTCTATATGCTGACCTTTGTCATAAACTCGTTAAATCAAATAACACAAATCTTCAATCAGATGACACTGTAAATTATAAAAAACACTATTTAATTAATAAACACTTTTCAGGTAATTTATACAACAATGGAAGGCGCACACAATTCCAGAAGTTTTTTTTTTTTTTTTTTTTTTTTTTTTTTAAGCATCAGATCCAGGAAGGAGAAATTCCTTATTCTAATTCCCAGCTTCTCTGTAGTAAAAACTGACATCTGACTGATCTTTGAGTGTAGAAAAGTCACATAAATAAAACAGAGGAAAAGCATGGAGAGTGTCAAATACTGACTCCCTGAAAATACTACTAAAATATTTTTATTTAATTTTTTATTGTAGTAACAAATATACAACTCAAAATTGTCCATTTTAACTACATTCAACTGTACAATTCAGTCAGCTTTTGATAAGACAAAGTTGAATTTCTTCTTATCATGTCTGCACCAATTCTGAGGGGTAATGTATACCATAGTTCCCCTAGGAATCAGGCTGAGGCTAAGACTTTGCCTAAAAATCTTGCTGTTAGCTTCTTTTCCCTGTCCTGCTTCCCCATTTCCCTACCGGTTTCCCTGGGGAGAAGTTTCTTAATAAATCATTTATACACAACTCCTTGTCCTCAGGGTCTTCTTCTGGAAAAACAGACATAATGCAAGTTTCAAGTAAGTGCATAATAAGTGTAAGCTATTTAGTAGCTGATATAGTCTCTTCTTGCATCAGAGTTCCCTATTTTCTGTCTCTTCATATGCATTTCTCAAAGTTCACTTTAAAAATAGTCATTTTTGTATTCTAAGAGACTTTACCTCCCTACAAAATGCCCTGCCAAATATCTGCAGGTACTTTTTATTTTGGAGTATTTTCACTGGGTTATTTTTATTGCTTTACTTTCTTCTGCCTCTTCAACATTTGGCCATGCTGGCAGTGATGGCAAGGTTGAGTTTGTCCCATCACCACTATCTTCCTCCTTGAAAAAAATTTTCAAGAAGGTAACTACTAAATTGATTCCAAACTGAAAAAAAAAAATTAATCCACATCTTACAAACAATAATATCACACTATTAGGTCTCCTCTTGTTGCAGTTGCACAAAATTTGCATTTTAATCATTCAAAACCCACTATTGGGTGGTCTAGCAATGAATTCCATTTCCCCAAGCTGAGCTACTTAGCAGTTTTTGACTATCCATTATATACCAGGGGTTATACTAACTTTATAGAACATAGCATTGACTATAAGATAACCCAGACCTTGAAAAATTCATGCCACTAGATCAAGGCCTAGCTCTTCTATTATTTTTCAAATTTTAAAATGCCAAGCACCATGATGTGTTGAATAAACACTTGTTAAATGTATTGTTTCTCCTTATTCTCAAGGATGAAAATTTATCTAGCCAGCTTAATTCCATGCATAATTCCTAGTAAAGGAATTATTGACATGTAACCCAGCATGACATAATAACATCAGGAATGGTAGTGAGATCCTAAAGTTCTCACTTCTGGTTCTCTCTCTACTAATAATTCCTTAAATGACCCCGGACAATTCACTTCATTCTCTGAGACTCAATTTCTTCAGCTATAAAATAAAGAGATCAGACTAGATTATCCATAAGGTTCTGAAAGTCTGATTGTTCTGATCTCTCTAATTACTTAGCAATGCTTGACTTTTCATGAACTAATAGATCTTACTTCAGGGCTCTATCCAATACTAATACAAGAGTGGAACTACAGAATTTTAAAATGTGATAAACCTTATTTTGGAGACAGAACTTGTATGTCCCATGATTTATTCAGTCTACAGTCTCAGGCATGAAAATAGTATTATTTCCACAAGCGTATCATTCTTAACTTTCAGTCTTTAACAAAAAGCGTTTTGCAATAAGTTCTGAAAAATATTTGCTACTTATTCTCTGCGTCATATTTCTAGACAAAACTAAATTCCAATCAATGCTGTCTTTTTTCTATTCCAGTAAATTACCTCATTGCATTATTTTGAGTTATTTCTCAGAGTTTTTTATTTTAATACACTAAGCTTATCCATTTTTTTCTAACCACCCTCACCTTTTTCATGGCTCTCAGTAGAAGTCTTAAGACTTGTAAGAAATCAAATCAAAATTAGCTCCTGGGAAATGGATGTGGCTCAACCAGTTGGGCTTCCGCCTACCACATGGGAGGTCCTGGGTTTGGGTCCCAGTGCCTCCGAAAGAAGATAAGCAGGTGCCTGCACCCACTGCAACAAGCTAGATGTTGCACCATGCCACAACGAGCAGATGCCTAAACAAGCAGATGCCACAAGCCAGCAGACGCTGTAGCCCGCAGGGAGCGGATCTGGCTCAGGCCGTTGGGCATTCACCTCCTATGTGTGGGATCCCGGGTTCGGTTCCAGGCACCTCCTGGAGAAGATGAGCAAACAGTAAGCAGATAGATGTGAGAAACATCTGGGGAAGGGGGGAGCGGGGAATAAATAAAAAATAAAT
>JAQZBX010010357.1:0-44446 GCA_029593785.1 Cabassous unicinctus | reverse complement strand
GTCTTCCATATAACACCAGGAGTTAATCTCATTAAGTTCTCTGCAACTTTAAAACATGGATCACCTTTCCTCCAGTTTCCAATAAAAGTTTCATCATTTACTTCTAAGGCATCATAGAAAGTCTCTTTAGCGTCCATATTACTATCAACAGTTTCTTCAGAGCAAACTAGGCCTTTTCCATCAAGCATTTCACAATTCCTCCAAAAAATACCCCTTACCCATTTATAAAACCATTCCAACATTTTGGTAATTACAAAAGCAGTTCCCCACTCCTTGGTACCAAATTCTGTATTAGTCAGCCAAAGGGGTGCTAATGTGAAATACCAAAAATGCATTGGTCTTTACAAAGGGTATTTATTTGGGGTAGAAGTCCACAGATACCAGGCCATAAAGCATTATGTTTCTTCTCTAACCACAGTCCATTGCCACGGGTTAGAGCAAGACAGCTGCCGGCGTTTGCCAGGGTTCAGGCTTTCTGGGGTTCGTCTCTTCCCGGGGCTGCATTTCTCTCCGGGCTTTGCTCCTGTTTCCTCCACAAGGTCAGCTGTAGATGATCAGGCGAACAGCTTGCTTCTCTTCTCCTGGGGCCTTCATTCCAACATCAAAACTGCTTCTCAAAAGTCTGCTTCTCAAAAGACTGCTTCTCAAAAGACTGCTTCTCCTCTGTTCTTTGCCTTGCCTTTTATATTCAATTCCCCACCCACCAGGGGGTGGGGCTCAACACCCTACTGACAGACATGGCCCAGTCAACGCCCTAATCATAATTCAATCATGCCCAGATTAACAGATCAGATTACAGGCATGATCCAATTATATTTTTGGAATTCATAATTACATCAAATTCACCAATGGTTACATGATGTATGAAATATTACATCACGGTGTCATGTGATGCTGGAAGAAAATTTTATGAGTATGATAATCAAGTGCATAAAGGTTTTGTTAGTTTACAGATACTGTTAAAAAATCTGTATATACAGATACAAGAATGAGGCAGTTTGGAGATGAAACCTAGATATAACTCAGATTAGGATGATAGTCTCTAATATCAAAATTTGGTGTATTTTAAAAAGAAAAATTTTAAGTACACGGTAAAATACAAATTTAAAAGAATAGTTAAATATCTATTGTCATCTACGAATAACCATTTACTTAGAGAGAAAGAATTTTTCGATGCACTGCATCAATGCTAATTGGAAATGAAACTTTTAGCCCTTTTTAAAAGTAAATTTTTTAAAATTAAGAAACTTCAGTGATATGAGATTGTGTGGAATGCATTTTTCAAATAAATTTTTGAAACCGACTTTCTTCCTAATTGTTGATAAAACAATGTTAAACTGCTCTAACTTGGAGAAAAATAATCAGGGGAAATGAAATTCTTCCCAGTGATTCCTCTGTTTTATAATTACAAATATAAATCAATAATTCAGAGGAAATCATTTAACATGTCTTCATTTTTGTTTCCTGAATGGTTAGGAGTCTCCAGGTTTTGTTTCAAGAAAGCCTTTTCTGATTTTCTGGATATCGTTGTGTTGTTCTCCAGTGCAGTGGGATTGTAATGTAGGTATCCATATATATATATAAGTGTTCGTATTCCATATTGGAATTATTGAAAAAGAATTAGAAATAAAATCACAGTCATTCTTTCAAAGACTTCAGAATACACAGATACAGAAACAAATGCTGGAACACAGAATAAAGGCTGGAAAACTCAAAATTTCTCCTATGGCTTGTGAAAGTATCTTCCTACACAGGAGAGAAAAGTCACTGGTAAGGTCCATTTGTTGACAAAGAGGGAGTAAAGTATTCACAAGATATCATGGGGGAGAAGTATGTTTACTTAAAATAAGGACCTAGTCCATCAAGCAGAATGTACTGCTATCTATTTTATGCACACATGGTTATAGAATTTAACAATTAAAAAAACAAAAAAAGACCACTTTAGAGAAATAGGTAATTCCATAATTTCCCATTTGACTTACACCACCCTCTTTCTGTCGATCAATTTTTTAGGGACAATTATCATTCATACATTATTATACAAAAACTTGAAGTGAAGAGAAAAACACATGACTTTACAAAATTAAGGAGCATAACTCCTTACACTGCACCTACGCTAACATCTCAGAGAGGAAATTGAATTGTGAATCATTTTTTAAAACTTGGCCAGACCGTCTTTCAAACATGACTAATAAGTAGGAATGATGCCACATTTTAGTGTGCTTTTTCTGACATCAACTGTATTTTTTAAAATGAATCTATTTCAATGACATGTATTAAACCAATATTCTGTATCCAATGCATACATTCCCTGGTGAAGGTGATTGGTATGTTCACATAGGCATGTTTGCTCTCTTGAATCATTATTAAACTCTTTCAATATTTCTAAAATGATTACAACAATGAAAGAAAATCCAGATGAATAAGAAGAAATTAATCACCTCTTAAAATCCATGTAGACACTGCACTGTAAAGATGTTTTTCTGGAAGTCCTTGAAAAAAGATTTCTGTTTATCTGTCAATTCTATTGATATATGATCACATATCACATCATGTGGAGAAAGGCTGCAATGAATGGCCTTTTTACCATTTTGCCAAAGTCTTTAATGTAAAGTTATACGCAGAAATGTATAAGTTTGACAGAAAATGTAAATTTTTAAAGGGAGTGAAATTTGTTTAGATTTAATATAATCAATGATATGAAAGAGATAGCACAGCACAAACATTTTTAAGGAAAATAATTAGTCTGATACAAGGGAAATTAATACAATCAAAATTCTAATTGTTTTGCTTGAGGGAAACATTCAGGCATAATAACTTTTAGGCATAAAAAAATTATTTATAATGCAATTTCAATTAAGGCATTCATCCTTTCAGAAAAAAATTCCACTTTGTGAATTATCCATATCCCATTTTCACAAATTCCCACACATAGCAAGATCATTAGGAAAAACACTGTATTTCCAAACAGAGACACTCAGAGCAGTGGAATCCAAGGGCAGAGCAAGAAATCAGAATAGAATGAGAAACTATTGTCATCTCAATAGAGGGGCAACATTATCAAACTCTCCAGACACCAGATACATCAAATTTTAGTGCTGCAGAGTAATTATTAGGAACTCAGAGGCATGGAGGATGGGATCTTTGGAAAAGAAATCATCCAGTGTAAAAGCACAGCAAAAATAGAAATGAAAGAGAAGAAAGGAATCCTGGAGTAAATAAACTTCACTCCAATTCTAAAAATTAGAAAGAAAATTAAAAAGCAATCCACTAGCGAACTCAGGACTATGTGGAAAAATAGAAAATACCAGAATCTTTAAAAAAGACACATGACATACATGTAAATTTATAGACATGTTGAAGGCTGGACTTGAAAATTAGTTTTGAACCTATGGTATTCTCTGTGTCTAGGTGGGAATAATTTCATGATATTTTATCATAATGTAAGAAATATTCCACCACGGTGTCATGTGATGCTTGAAAAAAAATTGTGAGTTTGGTAATTGAGTGCAGAATGTTTTGTTAGTTTACAGATTCTGTTAAAAAATATGTTTTTACAGAAACAAGAATGTGGCAGTTTGGAGGTCAAAACTAGACATAACTCAAATTAGGTTGATACCCGCTCAAATGAAATTTGTTGTATCTATAAAACTAAATTAATTTTACAATACTCACAAAACACAATTTTAAAAGAATGATTAAATATCTATTTTATCATCTACAAATATATCTTTACTAAGAGAGAAAGAATTTTTCCACACCCCGTCAATGTTAATTGAAAAAGAAACACATTTGCCCTTTTTAATAGTAAATTTTCTAAAACTTTGTGGCTTCAGTGATATGAGTTTGTGTGGAATGCATTTTTCACATAAATTTGTGGAACCAGTTTTATTCCTAATAGTTAATGAAATAATATTAAACTACACAACTTGGAGTAAAATAATAGGAGAAAACAAAATGCTTCTCAGTGATTCCTCAATTTTTTTAAGAATCACAAATTTAAACCAAAAATACAGAGGAAAAATCATTTTACATGACTTAATGATTGTTTACTGAATGGTTATGGGGCTCCAGGTTTTGTTTCAAGAAAGGCTTTCCTGATTTTCTGGATATCTTTGTGTCATTCTCCAGTGAGTTGGGTTTGTGATGTAGGCATCCATATATATATGTGTTCTTATGCTATATTGTAATTTTTAAGAAAGATATGAAATAAAATAAAACTGATTCTTACAAAGATTGCAGAATCCACAGATACACACACAAAAAAACACGGGAACTCAGGTAAAACAGCTACCAAACTCAATATTTCTCTTATGGGTTGGGAAAATCTCTTCCCACACAGGAGAGAAAAGGGATTGGTGAGGTCCATTAGTTGACAAAGATGGAGTCAACTATTCTCAAGATATAATAGGGGAGGGGAATGGTTCAGAAAAATAAGAACCTAACCCAACAAGCAGAATGTACAACCCTCCAATATATGCACACGTGATTATAGAATTCAAAAAAAAAAAAAACCCATAAAAGTACCATTTTAAATAAATAGGTAATTCCAAAATTTCCTGTTTGACACACACCACCCTCTTCCCTTCATCAAATTTTTGGCAAAGGATATCATTCATACAGGAACAAACAAAAACTTGTTGTGAAGAGCAAAACACATGAAGTAAAATAAGGGGTCATAACTACTTACAGTGCACCAATGCTCACATGTCAAGGAGTAAATTTAATTGTGAAACATTTTTTAAAATTTAGTAAGAATGCCTTTCAAACATGACTAATAAGTACAAATGAGGCTGCACTTTTGTGTGCTTTTTCTGACATCAGGAATATTTTGTAACAACTCTGTTTCAAAGACAAATATTGAACCAGTATCCTATTTATCCAATGTGTACATTCCCTGGTGATTGGTATATTCACAAAGGCATGAATTCCTCTCTTCATTCCTTATTAAATCCATTCAAAATTTATATAATAATTAAAATAAAGAAAGAATATCCTGATGAACAAAGAAGAAATTATTGACCTCTGAAACCCTTTGCTGACACTGCCAGCAAAAACAGAGATGTTTTTCTGGGTGTCCATGAAAAAAAATTTTGTTCATCTATCCATTCTATTGATATATGATCACATACCACATCATGTGGAGAAATGTAGCAATGAAATGCATTTTTAAAAGTGTTGCAAATGCCTTTATTATAAAATTATACAATGAAATGTATGTGTTTGACAGAAAATGAAAAATTTAAAAGGGAGTGAAATTTGGTTAGATTTAATATAGTCAATGATAAGAAAGAGATAGAATGGCGCAAACACTTATAAAGGAAAATAATTCATCTAATATAATGGAAATAAATTAAAACAAAATTCTAATTACTATATTATGAGTAAAACATACAGAAATAAAAATTTTCGAAAGCATGAAATAAATTTTTTTTTACCATGCAATTTCCATTAAAGTATTCATCTTTCAGAGTAAAAAATTCCTCTTTAGGAATTACCAATATCCTATTTTCACAAATTCCCACACATAACAAGATCACTACAAAAACCATCGCATTTCCAATGAGACATACTAAGCACAATGGAATCCAAAAGCAGAGGACTAAATGAGAATAGAATGGGAAACTACTGTCATCTCAATGCATGGCCAACACTATCAAAATCACCAGATGCCAGATAAATCCATTTTAGTCATGAAGAGTAATTATTTGGAACTCTGGCACATGGGGATGAGATCTTTGGAAAGGGCAGCAGCAGGAGAGTAGGCACTGCTAAAAAAAGAAAAGAAAAAGAAGAATGGAATCCTGGAGTAAAGAAATTGCACCCTAATTCTCAAAATGAGAATTAAAAAGAAAAAAAAGCACTAGCCAACTCAAGAGTATGTGGAAAAATTAAAACAGAAAAGTCTTTAAACAGACACACCACATACACACAACTTTTCATACATGTTGAAACCAGAGCTTGGAAAATAGTTTTGAACATATGGTATGGTCTGTGGCTAAGGGGGAATAATGTCATGATATTTTATCATAATGTAAGAAATATTCTACCATGGTGTCATGTGATGTTCAAAGAAACTTTAATGAGAATGAGGTTCGTGTGCATGAATGTTTTGTTAGTTTGCAGGTTATGTTAATAATGTGTATTTACAGAAACAAGAATGCAGTAGTTTGGAGGTGAAAAATAGATATAACTCAGACTAGGATGATACTCTCTCATGAGCAAATTTGTTGTATTTAAAAAAGAAAAGTAATTTTACAGTACATGATAAAATACAATTTTAAAAGAATGGTTAAATATCTATTATCAGCTACTTATGAATCTTTACATAGAGAGAAATAATTTTCCCACACCCATTAATGCTAGTTGAAAATGAAGCTTTTTAGCCCTTTTAAATATTAATTTCTTTAAAATTAAGTGGCTTCAGTGATATGAGTTTTTGTGGAATGCTTTTTTCACAAAAAACTTTACACCTGATTTTCATCATTGTATGTAATGAAATAATATAAAATGACACAAATTGGATAAAAACAGTATGGGTAAACCAAAGGCTTCTCAGTGTTTCCTCCATTTTTTAATCACAAATTTAAATGAATAATCCAGAGGAAATATTTTTACCTGAGTTTATGATTGTTTACGAAATGGTTATTAAGATCCATGCTTTGTTACAAGAAAACCATTCCTGAATTACTAGATATCATTGTGACATTCTCCAGTGCCTTGAGATTGTGATGCATGCATCCATATATATATATGTATGTATGTTCTTATGACATATTTTAATTTTCTAGAAAGAATTGAAATATAATCAAATTCTTTCTTACAAAGAAAGCAGAACGCACAGATACACAAACAAAATGCTGGAACTCTGAATAAACAGCTCCCAAACTCAAAGTTCCTCCTAAGGCTTGTGAAAGTCTCTGCCATCAAAGGAGAGAAAAGGGATTGATAAGGACCAATAGTTGATAAAAATGGAGTCAACTAATCACAAGATATCATGGGGGAGAGGAATGGTTCATAAAAATAGGGACCTAGTCCGTCAAGCAGAATGTACAGCCCTCCATTCTATGCACACATGAGTATAGAATCCAACAATGAGGAAAAAAAAAAAAAAAGAACAACTTTAGAGAAATAGGTAAGTACAAAATTTCCTGTTTGTCTCACACCACCCTCTTTCCTTTCATCAATTTTTTAGCGACAGATATCATTCATACATGAACACACACAAACTTGTATTGAAGAGGAAAACAAAAGACCTTATAATATAAAGATGCATAACTCCTTGCAGAGTACCTAAACACAAATCTCAAGGAGGAAATTTAATTGTGAGTCATTTTTTAATACTTGGCCAGACCATCTTTCCAACATGCCGAAAAATTATAAATGATGATGCACATTTTGTTTACATTTTCTGACATCAGCAATACTTTTTGAAAAAAATATATTTCAAGGATAAATATTAAACAAATATCCTATGTACCCAATGTGTACATTCAATGGTGATTGATATATTCACTGACGATGCATTCCTGTGTTCAATATTAAACACATTCAGTAATTTTATAATAATTATAATAAAGAAAGAAAATCCAAATGAACAAAGAAGAAGTTATTCAACTCTCAAACCCTTGAGTTGTCACTGCTATATATAGGTGCTTTCCTCGGGGTCCTTGAAAAACATTTTTTGGTTATCTATCCATTCCATTGATATAGGATCACATACAACCTCATGTGGAGAAAGGTAGCAATGAATGGCCTTTTTAAACGTGCTGCAAATGTCTTAATGTAAAATTATATACTTAAATGGATAGAAGTTTGACTGAAAATGTAAATTTTAATAGGAAGTAAAATTTGATTAGATTTAATGGAGTCAATTATAAGAAAGAGATAGTATGGCAAAAACACTTATAAAGGAAAATGATTCGCCTGACACAATGAAAATAAATTAAAATAAATTACTAATTATTATATTATAGGTAGAATATTTAGACATAATAATCACTCAAGGCATAAAATTTTTTTACGATGCAATTTCCATTAAGACATTCATTCTTTCTGAGTAAAATATTTCTCTTTGGGAATTGCCCATATCCCATTGGCACAAATTCCCACACATAACAAGATCACTAGGAAAACCATCATTTTTCCAATGAAAGATAGAGCAAAGTCATCCAAGGACAGGGGAAGAAATGAGAATAGCCTGAGAAACTGTCATTTAAATTGAGGGCCAACATTATCAAAATTCACCAGGCACAAGATATATCCATTTTAGTGCTGCAGAGTAATTATTTGGAACTCGGGGGCATGGAGGATGGGATCTTTGGAATAGGCAGCAGGAAGAGAGTAGTTACTGCTAAAAATAGCAAAAAAGAGAAGAATGGAACCCTTGAGAAAAGAAATTGCACCCTAATTCTCAAAATTAAAATTAAAAGGAAAAATATCCGCTAGCCAACTGGGAATTATGTGGAAAAAATAAAACACAAGGGTCTTTAAAACAGACACACCATATCCACGCAACTTTCCAGACATGATGAAGGCATGGCTTGGAAAATAGTTTTGAACATATGGAATATTCGGTATCTAGGGAGAAGCAATGTCATGATATTTTATCAAGATATAAGAAATATTCCACCACAGTGTCATGTGATGTTCAAATATAATTTTATGAGGAAGATGATTGAGTGTATACAAGTTTGTTTGTTTGCAGATTTTGTTAAATATATGTACTTACAGAAACAAGAATGGAGCAGTTTGGAAGTGAAAACTATATATAACTCAGATTAGGAAGATAGTCTCTCATATCGGAACTTGGTGTATTTAAAAAAGAAAAAAATTTAAGGAATTGGTAAAATACAATTTTAAAAGAATGTTTAAATATCTATTATGATGTGCTAATAAACCTTTGCTTAGACAGAAAGCATTTTACACACACCGTGTCAATGCTAATTGGAAATGAAACTTTTTAGCCTTTTTAAATAGTAAATTCTTTAAAATTAAGAGGCTTCAGTGATATGAGTTTGTGTGGAATGCCTTTTTGAAATAAATTATTGGAACAGACTTACTTCCTAATTGCTGATGATATAATGTTACACTACTCTAAATAGGAGAAAAATAATTGGAGGAAACCAAATGCTTCTCAGTGACTCCTCCATTTTTTAATAAACAAAAATTTAAATAAAAAATTTCAAAGAATTAATTTGACATGACTTTATGATTGTTTACAGAATGGTTAAGGGGATCCAGAATTTTTTTTTAAGAAAGCCTTTTCTAATTTCTGGATATTTTGTGTCATTCTCCAGTACAGTGGGATTGTGATGTAGGTATCCATATATATGTGTGTTCTTATGCCATATTGTAATTTTTTAGAAAGAATTGGAAATAAAATCAAATTTGTTCTTTCAAAGAAAGTTGAATCCACAGATAGACAAACAAAATTCTAGATCTCAGAATAAAAATTCCCAAACTCAAAATTTTTCCTATAGCCTGTGAATGTCTATTTACACATAGGAGAATAAAGAAACTGGTAAGTCAATTAGCTGACAAAGAGGGAGTCAACTATTCACAAGATATCAAGGTGGAGATAAAGGATTCATAAAAATATTTACCAAGTCCATCAAGGAGAATTTCTACCATCCATTATATGCAAATGTGTTGATATAATTCAACAATGAATAAAAACAAAAATAGGACCACTTTAGAGAAAAAGTTATTTCATAATTTCCTGTTTGACTCACACCAACCTCTTTTCCTACTTCAGTTTCTTGCAACATATATCATTCATACATGAAGATACAAAAACTTGTAGTGAAAAGCAAAACACATACCTTTACAAAATAAAGGGGAATAACTCCTTGCAGTGCACCTATGCACACATCTCAAGGAGGAAATTGAATTGTGAATCATTTTTTAAATCTTGGCCAGAACTTCTTTCAAACTCGACTAAACTTCTTCTTTCAAACTTGACTAAAACTTCTTTCAAACTCGACTAAATTTATGTTTGAGAAAACATAAATTTTTAAATGGAGTGAAATTTGGTTAGATTGGTTAGATTTAATATAATATAATATAATATAATATAATATAATATAATATAATACAATCAATGTTATGAAAGAGAAACTATGGCAAGACACATATAACGGAAAATAGTCTGATATAAGGAAAATTAATATAAACAAAATTCTAATTATTTTATATCAGGAGTAACACTCGGGCATAATAGCTTCAAAGCATGAAATTATTGTTTTTTCTCATGCAATTTCCATTAAGGCATTCATTCTTTATGAGAAAAAAAATTCTCCTTGGGGATTGTCCATTTCCCATTGGCAAAAATTCCAACACATAACAAGAGCACTAGGAAAACGATTGAATTTCCAACCAGAGATACTCAGAGCAGTGGAATTCAAGGGCAAAGCAAGAAATTAAAATAGAATGTGAAACATTGTCATCTCAATGGAGGGCCAACACTATCAAAAGTCACCAGACAGCAGATACAACAAATTTTAGTGGGGCAGTCTAATTATTTAGAACTCAAGGGCATGGAGGATGGAATCTTTGGAAAAGACAGCATCAGGAGAAAAGGCACTGAGAAAAATGGAAAAAAAAGAAGGATGGATTCCTGGAGAAAATAAACTGCACTCTAATTCTCAAAGTTAGAATGAAAAGGAAAAAAATCCACTATCCAATTCAGGGATATGTGGGAAATTTTGAAATACATGTGTCTTTAAAACAGACACACCAAATACACACAACTTTCCAGACATGTTGGAGGCAGGTCTTGAAAAATACTTTTGAACATGCGGTATGCATTGTGGCAACGGGGAAATAATGTCATGATATTTTATCATGATGTAAAAAATGTTTCTCCAAGGTTTTGCATGCTGCTGGAAGAAAGTGCTTTGAGAATGCAGTATGAGTGCATAAATGTTGTGTTAGTTTTCAGAATCTTTTAAAAAATATGTTTTTACTAAAAAAGAATATGGCAGTTTAGTCATGAAAACTAGATATAACTCAGATTATGAGGTTACTCTCTTATATGCAAATTTGTTGCATTTAAAAAATAAAATTAATTTTACATTACTTGGTAAAATACAATTTTAAAGGAATGGTTAAATATCTATTATCATCTGCTAATAAATCTTTATGTAGAAAAAAGAATTTTTCCACACCATGTCAATGCTAATTGAAAATGAAAATTTTAGCCCCTTTCAATAGTAAATTCCTTAAAATTAAGAGCCTTCAGTGTTATGAATTTGTGTGGAATGCCTTTTTAACATAAATTTTAGGGACATATTGTCTTCCTAATATTTAATGAAATAATATTAAACTACACAAATTGGAGAAAAGTAATCGGAGGAAAACCAAATGCTTCTCAGTGATTCCCCCATTTTTTAATAATCACAAATTTAAATTGATAATTCAGTGAAATCAATTTATATGACTTCATGATTGTTTACTGAATGCTGAGGATTCTCCAGGTTTTATTTCAAGAAAATTATTCCTGATAGTCTGGATATAATTTTGTCTTTCTCCCATGCACTGGGATTGTGATGCTTGTATCCATATATATATATATATATATATATATATGTGTGTGTGTGTGTGTGTGTGTGTGTGTGTGTGTGTGTTCTTATGCCATATTGTAATTTTTTAGAAAGAATTGAAATAAAATCAAATTCATTCTTACAAAGAAAGTAGAAACCACAGATACACACAAAAAATGCTGGAACTCAGAATAAACTGCTACCAAACTCAAAATTTCTCGTATGGCATGTGAAAGTCTCTTCCCACACAGGAGAGAAAAGGGATTGTTAAGCACCATTAGTTGACAAAGAGGGAGTCAGCTATTTTCAAGATATCATGAGGGAGAGGTATGTCTACTAAAAATAATGACCTAGTCCATCAAGCAGAATATACATCCTTCCATTGCATACACAGATAATTATAGAATCCAACAATGAAGAAAAACTTTTGAGAAATAGGTAATTCCCAAATTTTCTGTTTGACTCTAAGCACCCTCTTTCCCTTCATCAATATTTTAGCAATGGATAGCATTCACACATGAACATGCACAAACTTGTAGCAAAGAGGAAAACACAAGACCTTAAAATATCAAGGGCCATAACTCCTTACAGGGGACATATGCACACATCTCAAGGATGAAATTGAATTGTGAATCATTTTTAAGACTTTGCCAGACCGTCCTTCATATATGCCTAATAAGTAAGAATGATGCAGCAACTTTTGTTTACATTTTCTGATATCTTGAATATTTTTTTAAACAAATTTTTTTTTATGATAAATAGTAAACCAATATCTTATTTACCCAATGAATACATTCTGTGGGGATTGGTATATTCACATATGTGTGCATTCCTGTTTGCAATATTAAACCCTTTCAATATGATGGAATTCAGAATAAAAGGCTCCCAAACTCAAAATTTCTCCTATGACTTGTGAAAGTTTCTTCCCACACAGGAGAGAAAAGAGATTGGTAAGGACCATTAGTTGACAAAGAAGGAGTCAAGTAGTCACAAAATATAATGGGGGAGAGGAATGGTTCATAAAAATAGGGACCTAGTCCATCAAGCAGATTGTACAGCCCATCCATTCTATGCACACTTGATTAAGGAATCCCACAATGAAGAAAAACAAAAAAGGACCACTTTAGAGATAAAGATAATTCTAATTTTTTTTGTTTTATTTACACCACCCTTTTTCGCTTCATTAATTTTTAGTGATGTATATCACCCATACATGAACATACACAAACTTGAAGTGAAGATGAAAAAACACAACCTCAAAATATAAAGAGGAATAACTTCTTACAGGGGACCTATGCACACATCACAAGGAGGAATTTGAATTGTGAGTCATTTTTTAAAACTTGGCCAGAAAGTCTTTAAAACCTCACTAAATAGTATGCATGATGCCACCACCTTTTGTATACATTTTCTGACATCACGAATATTTTTGGAAAACAATCGATTTCAATGATAAATATTAAACAAATATCCTATATATCCAATGTTACATTACCTGGTGATTGGTATATTCACAGAACTGTGCATTCCTATCTTCAGTATTAAACCAATTCAATATATCTATAATAATTATAGGGGGAAAAAAAAGTCCAGAAGAACAAAGAAAAAATTATTCACCTCTCAAACCCTTTCCTGACACTGCCATATATAGGTGATTTTCCAGTTGTCCTTGAAAAAAAATTTTGGTAATCTATCCATTCCATTGATATATGGTCAAATACCACATCATGTGGAGTAAGGTAGCAATAAATGGCCTTTTAAAATGTGTTGCCAAAGTCTTTAAAATAAAATTATATACTGAAATGGATATAAGTTTGACAGATAATGTAAGTTTTAAAAGAGAGTTAAATTTGATTAGATTTAATGTAGTCAATGAAAAGAAAGTGATAGTATGGGACAAACACATATAAAGGTAAATAATTCATCTGATAAAATGGAAAAAAATTAAAATAAAATTCTAATCATTAAATTATTGGTAGAACATACAGACAATAATCTTTCAAGGCATGAAATATTTTTTTTTTTACCATGCAATTTCGATTAAGGCAATCATTCTTTCTAAGCAAAAAATTCCTTTCTGGGATTTGCAAATATCCCATTGGCACAATTTCCACACATAACAAGAACACTAGGAAAACCAACGTATTTCCAATTAGATATACTCAGAGCAATGGAATCCAAGGGAATAGGAAGAAATGAGATAGAATGAGAAAATATTGTCATCTCAATGGACGGCCAACATTATCAAAAGTCACGAGATCCCAAATACATCAAATTTAACTGCTGCAGGCTAATTATTTGGAACTCTGGGGCGTGGAGGTTGAGATCATTGGAAAAGCAGCAGTAGGAGAGTAGGCACCACTAAAAATAAAAAAGGAAGAGAAGAATGTAATCCTAGAGAAAAGAAATTGCATCTTAATTTTCAAAGTAAGAATTAAAAGGGAAAAAAAACCTCTAGCCAACTCAGGAGATTATGGAAAAATTAAAACACAGGAGTCTTTTAAAAAGACACACCACATAAACACAAATGTCCAGACATGTTGAAGACAGGTGTTACAGTTGGGCAGTTTGATGTAATTATGAATTCCAGAAATATAATTGGATCATGCTTGTAAACTGATCTGTTAATCTGAGCATGATTAGGTTATGATTAAAGTGTTGAGCCCCACCCCTTTGTGGGTGGGGAATCAAGTATAAAAGGCATGCCAAGAACAGTTTTGAGAAGCAGTCTTTGTGAAGCAGCTTTGATGTTGGAAAGAAGGCCCCAGGAGAAGAGAAGCGAGCCATTCGCCTGATCGCCTACAGCTGACCTTGTGGAGGAAACAGGAGCTAAGCCCAGAGAGAAACACAGCCCCGGGAAGAGAGGAACCCAAGAAGCCTGAACCCTGGGCAAATGTCGGCAGCTGTCTTGCTCCAACATGTGACAATGGACTTTGGTGAGGGAAGAAACTTTTGCTTTATGGCCTGGTAACTGTGGACTTCTACCCCAAATAAATATCCTTTATAGAGACCAATCCACTTTTGGTATTTCACATTAGCACCCCTTTGGCTGACTAATACAGAATTTGGTACCAGGAGTGGGGTAGTGCTTTTGTAATTACCAAAATGTTGGAATGGTTTTATAAATGGGTAAGGGGTATTTTTTTGAGGAATTATGAAATGCTTGATGGAAAAGGCCTAGATCACTTTGAAGAGACTGTTGATAGTAATATGGACACTAAAGAGACTTTCTATGATGCCTTAGAAGTAAATGATGAAACTTTTATTGGAAACTGGAGGAAAGGCGATCCATGTTTTAAAGTTGCAGAGAACTTAGAATTAACTCCTGGTGTTATATGGAAGACAGAATTTGAAAATGGCGAACCTGAGCATTTAGCAGAAGAACTTTCCAAAGTAAATTTGAAGAATGCGGCTTGGCTTCTCCTTGCAGCTTATAGCAAAATACTAGATGAGCGAAATACACTAAGGACTGAACTTTTGGGCACAAAGAAAACAGAAACTGGTTCCAGAACTTCCAAGTTTATGGAAATCAAATTCCCAGATCAAAGTGCCCCATTTGAAGACTTTACTAAACTTGGAACTTGTAAATCAGAATTGAAGATGCAGTTATCTAGGAAAGACTTGTGGAAAGTCTTACAGTCTGATGGCTTGGACCCCTGCTTCCTGCATGCTAAACCAACAAAGTTTTTGAGAGAGCTGTATGAACAAAATTACTGTCAGCTTGGACAAAAGAGAACATGGAAAGGAGAGATTGAAGGAGAATCAGCTTTAAGAAGAAAACCGTGGAAGCAGAGATCTGGACTTAAGACATCTCCTTGGGCCAAGAAAGGAGCCCCACCCATGTATACAGAAAGGGTGAGTTTGCCCCTGCAGTTGAAGAGGGTGGATGTTCCTACCCGATGTTCTGAGAAAGTTTTGATGGCCCATGGCACAGAGAGGGTGAGTTTTCCCCAGCAGTTGAAGAGGGTGGATGTCCCCACCCAATGTTCTGGGAGAGTTTTGCCACCCCAGGGTGCAGGGAGGGTGGAGCACATTCCTCAAAGATTAGGGCATTAAGGTCAACACCCCATAGGTCTGAGAGGGGTGTACCTATCCCCTATGGATTAGAGAAGGCCAGGTGGTCAACCCATTGCTCTGAGAGGGTTGAACCTGTATGCAAAAGGTTAGGGGAGGCCAGGTGGTCAACTCGTTGCTCTGAGGGGGTTGAACCTGTATTCCAAATGTTAGGGGGAATGTTGTCTTCACCTCACTGTACTAGGGGGGCTAAGACTCTAACCCAAAGATTGGGAAAGATGTGGCAGTCACCCCAACACTTGGAGGGTGAGGTCTGGAGCTTGGTCAACACCCAGATGCTTGAAGAGGGTGGAACCAAGAAAGTGGCCATTGGGCAAGCCTGTGGAGAGCGTGGGTCCCCATGTGGCCCCTAGGAGAAGAAACCAACGACTTAAGAATGACTCTCAGACTTTGAAATCAAACGGAGGATGCCCTGCAGGTTTACTGAACTGTAGAGGATCCATGACTCATGTTTAACATCCCAATTTCTCCTTATGATAATGAAAATGCTTATCCTTTGTCTGTCCATTTGTGTGTTGGAAGCTGTTAAATGGTTTTTGTAAGTTTCAGAGGTCTTATAGCAGACAGGAATTTCCCCAGGACAAACTATGTTTCTTTGAACTGATTATGATATGATTTTGTACTTGAATTGTTACTGATTTAAGGTTTTTTGAATATTGTAATGTATTTTTGGAATTCAGAGGGTGGAGTGTTACAGTTGGGCAGTTTGATGTAATTATGAATTCCAGAAATATAATTGGATCATGCTTGTAAACTGATCTGTTAATCTGAGCATGATTAGGTTATGATTAAGGTGTTGAGACCCACCCCTTTGTGGGTGGGGAATCAAGTATAAAAGGCATGCCAAGAACAGTTTTGAGAAGCAGTCTTTGTGAAGCAGCTTTGATGTTGGAAAGAAGGCCCCAGGAGAAGAGAAGCGAGCCATTCGCCTGATCGCCTACAGCTGACCTTGTGGAGGAAACAGGAGCTAAGCCCAGAGAGAAACACAGCCCCGGGAAGAGAGGAACCCAAGAAGCCTGAACCCTGGGCAAATGTCGGCAGCTGTCATGCTCCAACATGTGACAATGGACTTTGGTGAGGGAAGAAACTTATGCTTTATGGCCTGGTAACTGTGGACTTCTACCCCAAATAAATATCCTTTATAGAGACCAACCCATTTTTGGTATTTCACATTAGCACCCCTTTGGCTGACTAATACAACAGGGCTTGAAAAATATTTTGAACATGTGATATGGTCTGTGGCTAAGGGGATTAATGTCATGATATTTTATAACGATGTGGGAAATATTCCACCATGGTGTCAAGGGAAGCTCGAAGAAAGTTTTATGAGTATGATGATCGAGTGCATGAAGGTTGTTTTCATTTTCAGATTCTGATTAAAAAAACATGTATTTACAGAAACAAGAATGGGGCAGTTTGGAGGTGAAAACTACATATAACGCTGATTAGGATGATAGTCTCTCATATCCAAATTGGTGTATTTAAAAAAAAAAAAAATTAAAGTGCTCGGTAAAGTACAAGTTTATAAGAATGGTTAAATATCTATTATCACCTACTAATAAACCTTTGCTTAGTGAGAAAGAATTTGTCCACACACCAGGTCAGTGCTAATTGGAAATGCAACATTTTTAGTGCATTTAAATAGTATATTCTTTAAATTTAAGTTTTCAATGATATGAGTTTGTTTGGAATGCCCTTTTCAAATAAATTTTTGGAAGGAATTTTCTTTCTAATTATTGACAAAATAATGTTAAACTACTCTAACTTGGAATTAAATAATCAGATGAAACAAATTCTTGTCAGTGATTCCTCCATTTTTTAATAATCACCAATTTAAGGTGATAATTTAAGGAAAGAATTTTACGTGACTTCATGATTGTTTACTGAATGGTTAGAAGGATTCAGATTTTGTTTCAAGAAAACATTTCCTGATTTTCTGGATATTTTTATGTTGTTCTCCAGAGCACGGCGATTGTGCTGTAGGTATCCATATATATATGTGTTCTTTTGTCATATTGTAATTTTTAGAAAGAATTGAAATTAAATCTAATTCATTCTTGCAATGAAGGCAGAATCAACAGATACAAGAAATGCTGAAACTCAGAATAAACAGCTCCCAAATGAAAATTTCTCTTATGGCTTGTGAAAATCTCTTCCCACAGAGGAGACAATAGGGATTGGTAAGGATCATTAGTTGACAAACGGAATCAACTATTCACAAGATATCAAGAGGTAGAGGAATGGTTCATAAAAATAAGGATCTAGTCCATGTAGCAGAATGTACAGACCTCCAATCTATGCACACGTGATTATAGAATCCAACAATGAAGAAAAACAAAAAAAAACCTTTAGAGAAATAGATAATTCCAAAATTTCCTGTTTGTGTCACAGAACCCTATTTCTCTTCATCAAAATTTTTGCAATGGATATCATTAATACATGAACATACACACACTTGTAGGGAAGAGAAAACACAAGACTTTACAATATAAAGGGGAATAACTCCTTACAGGAGACCTATGCACACATCTCAAGGAGGAACATGAATTGTGAGTCATTTTTTAAAACTTGGCTGTTCAGTCTGTCAAACATGTCGAATAAGTATAAATGATGCTGCACATTTTGTTTACATTTTCTGACATCACAAATATTTTTTGAAACAAACCTGTTTCATTGATGAATATTAAACCAATATCCTCTTTACTTAATGTGTGCATTCTGTGATGATTGATATATTCACAAAGACATGCATTCCTCTCTTCATTATTAACCCACTGAATATTTCTATAGTAGCTATAATAAAGAAAGAAAATTCAGATGAACAAAGAAGAAATTATTCGACTCTCACACCCTTTGTTGATACTGCCATTTATAGGAGCTTGTTTGGGTGTTCTTGTAAAAAAAATTTTTGGTTATCTATCCATTCCATTGATATATGATCAAATAAAACATCATGTGGAGAAAGGCAGCAATGAATGGTCTTTTTAAATGTGTTGCAGACATTTTTAATATAAAATTATATACTGAAATGTATATAAATTTGACAGAATATGTAAATTTTAAAAGGGAGTGAAATTTGGTAAGGTTAAATATCGCCAATGATAAGACAGAGATAGTATGGGACAAACACATATAAAGGAAAAATATCATCTGATAATGGAAATAAATCAAAACTAAATATTACTTATATTATATTTAGAACATTCAGACATAATAATCTCTCAAGGCATAAAATATTTTTTTGTTTACAATGTAATTTCCATTAAGGCATTCATTTTTTTTAGTAAAAAATTCCTCTTCAGGAATAGCCTATATCCCATTGGCAAAATTTCCCACACATAACAAGATCAATAGGAATACCATTGTACTGCCAAAGAGAGATACTCAAAACAATGTCGTGCTCACTTCGGCAGCACATATACAAAGCAATGTAATTCAGGGGCAGAGGAAGAAATGAAAATAGAATTAGAAATTATTTTCATCTCAAATGAGGGCCAATATTATCAAAAGTCAACAGATACCAGATACATCCAATTTAGTGCTGCAGAGCAATTATTTGCAACTTGGGGACATGGAGGATGGGATCTTTGGAAAAGGCAGCAACAGGAGAGAAGGCACTGCTAAAAATAGAAAAGAAAGAGAAGAATGGAATCCTGCAAAAAATAAATTGCACCCTAATACTCAAAATTAGATTTAGGAAAAAAAATCCACTAGCAAACTCAGGACTATGTGGAAAAATTAAAGCAAAAGAGTCTTTAAAACAGACACACCACATACACACAACTTTCCAGACATGTTGAAGTCAGGGCTTGGAAAAGAGTTTTGAAAATGTGGCATGGTCTGTCTCTAACGGTGAATAACATCATGATATTTTATAATGATGTTAGAAATATTCTACTACAGCTCATGTGAGGCAAAAAGAAAATTTTGTGTGTATCATGATCGAGTGAATAAATGATTTGTTAGTTTACAAAATCTGTCAAAAATGTGTATTTACAGAAATAAGAATGTGGTAATTTGGATGTGAAATTTACATACAATTTAGTTTATGATGATAGTCTCTCGTATCCAAATTTGGTGTACTTAAAAAAGAAAAAATATTAAAGTACTCTCTAAAATACTTTTTAGCCTTTTAAATAATAAATTCTTTAAAATTTAGAGGCTTCAGTGATATGAGTTTTTGTGGAATATCATTTTTACATAAATTTTTGGAACCAATTTTCTTCTTAATAATTATCAAAATAATATTAAACAATACAATTTGGAAAACAATAGTAGTAGGAAAACAAATGCTTCTCACTTACTCCTCCATTTTTTAATCATCAGAAATTTTAATCGATAATTCAGAGGAAATCATTTTATCTGACTTCATGATTGTTTACTGATTGGTTACAAGTCTCCAGGTTATGTTTCAAGAAAACCATTCCTGATTTTCTGGATATCTTTATTTCATTCTCCAGTGCACTGGGATTGTGATGCATGTATCCATATATATATATATAAATGTTCTTATGCCATTTTTTAATTTTTTAGAAAGAATTGAAATAAAATCAAATACATTCTTACAAAGAAAGCAGAATCCCTAGATACACACAAAAAATAAGCTGGAAATAAGAATAAACATCTCCCAAACTCAAAAAGTCTCCTAAGGCTTGTGAAACTCTCTTCTTACACAGGAAATAAAAGGGATTGTTTAGGAAAACTAGCTGACTCCTAAGGCTTGTGAAACTCTCTTCTTACACAGGAAATAAAAGGGATTGGTTAGGAAAACTAGCTGACAAAGAGAGAATCAACTATTCACAAGATATTATTTATGACATGAATGGTTCAGAAAAAACAGGACCTAGTCCATCAAGCAGAATGTACAGCCCTCCATTATATGCACACATGACTACAGAAACCAACAATGAAGAAAAACAAAAAGGAACCACTTTAGAGAAATAGGTAATTCCAAAATTTCCTGTTTGTCTCGAACCACTCTCTTTCTCTTATTCAATTTTTTAGCGATGGATATCATCCTTGCATGAGCATACACAAACTTGTATTGAAGAGGAAAATGCACGACCTTGCAATATAAAGGGGCAGAGCTCTTTACAGGGGACCTATACACACATCTCAAGGAGAAACTTGAATTGTGAGTCATTTTGAAAACTTGCCCAGATTGTCTTCCAAACATGCCTAATAGGAATGACTGATGCCAGACCTTTTGTTTACATTTTCTGATATCCCGAATATTTATTGAAACAAATCTGTTTCAGTGATAAATATTAAACTAATATCCTTCTTAACCAATGTATACATTCCGTGGTGATTGTTATACTCACAGAGGTGTGCATTCCTCTCTTCAATTTTTAACCAATAAGACATTTGTATAATAATTATAATAAAGAAAATCCAGACGAAATTGAAAAAAATTATTCACCTTTCAAAGCCTTTGTTGACACTGCTACATATAGGTGTGTTTCTGGTTGCCCTTGAAAAAATTTTTTTGGTTATCGAACCATTTCATTGATATATGATCAAATTCCTGATCATGTGGCGAAAGATAGCAAGGAACGGCATTTTCAACGTGTTGCAAAAGTCTTTAATATAAAATTTTGCACAGAAATGGATATAAGTATGACAGAAAATGTAAATTTTAAGGGGAGTGAAATTTTGTTTCATTTAATATAGTCAATGATAAGAAAGAGACAGTATGGCACAAACACTTATAAAGGAAAATAATTCATATGATACAATGGAAAGAAATGAAAACAAAATTCTCATTATGATATTATAGGTAGAACATTCAGACTTAATAATCTATCAAGGCAAGAATTTTTTTTTTAACATGCAATTTCCATTACGGCATTCATTCTTTCTGAGTAAAAATTCCTCTTTGGAAATTTCCCATAACCCATTTCACAAATTCCCACACATAACACGATCACTAGGAAAATCATCATATTTCTAATGAGAGATTCTCAGAGCAAAGGAATGCAAGGGCAGAGGAAGAATAGAGTCAGAAATTTTTGTCATCTCAATGGAGGCCCAACATTATGAAAAGTAACCTGACACAAGATACATCCATTTAAGTGCTGCAGAGAAATTAGAACTGATGGGCATGTAATATGGGATCTTTGGTAAACACAAAAACAGGAGAGCAGGCACAGCTAAAATAGTTAAGGAAGAGAAGAATGGAATACTCGAGGAAAAAAAATTGCACCCTAATTCTCAAAATTACAATTAAAAGAAATATATTCATTAGCCAACACAGGACTATGTGGAAAATTAAAACACAAGAGTCTTTAAAACAGACACACCACATACACACAGCCTTCTAGATATTTTGAAATCAGGCCTTGGAAAATAGTTTTTAACTTATGGTATGGTCTGTGGCTAGGGGAGAAAAATGTCATGATATATTAACATGATGTAACAAACATTTCACCACGGTGTCATGTGATGCTCGAAGAAAGTTTTATGAGTATGATGATTGAGTGCATAAATGATTTGTTAGTTTACAGATTTTGTTAAAAATGTGTATTTACAGAAACAAGAATGGGGAAGTTTAAAAGTGACAACTAGATATTAACTCAGATTAGGATGACAGTCTCTCATATCCAAATTTTGTGTATTTAAAAAAGAAAAATAGTTTAATGTACTAAGGGAAATACAATTTTAAAGGAATGGTTAAATATCTGTTATCATCTAGCAATAAACATGTACTTAGAGAGAAAGAATTTTTCCACACACTGTGTCAATGCTTATTGGAAATGAAACTTTTTAGCTCTTTTAAATAGTACATACTTTAAAATTAAATGGCTTCAGTGATATGAGTTTGTGGGAATGGCCTTTTTCAAATAAATTTTTGGAACCGATTTTCTTCATAATTTTTCATGACATAAAATTAAACATCTCTAAGTTGGAGAAAAATAATAGAAAGATTCCAAATTCTTTTCAGTGATTCCTCCATTTTTAATAATAAAAATTTAAATCGATAATTCAGAGGAAATCATTTTACATGACTTCATGATTGTTTACTGAATGGTTAAAAGGCTCCAGGTATTTTTCCAAGAAAGACTTCCTGATTTACTGGATATCTTTGCATCATTCTCCAGGGCAGTGGGATTGTGATGTAGGTTTCCATATATATATATATAAGTATTCTTATGCCATATTGTAATTTTTTAGAAAGAATAGTGAATAAAATCAAACATTCTTACAAAGAAAGCAGAATCCACAGATACACAAACAAAATGCTGGAACTCAGAAAAAACAGCTGCGAAACTCAAAATTTCTCCTATGGCTTGTGAAAGTCTCTTCCCATACAGGCAAGAAAGCCACTGTTAAAGTTCATTAGTTTACAAAGAGGAAGTCAAATATTTACAAGATATCATTGGGGAGAGGAATGGTACAAAAAATAAGGATCTAGTCCATCAAGCAGAATGTACAGCCCTCCATTCTATGCACATGAGATTATAGAATCCAACAGTGAAGAAACAAAAAAAAGGACCACTTTAGAGAAATAGGTAAAGTCAAAATTTCCTGTTTGACTCACACCATCCTCTTTCCCTTCAACAATTTTTTAGCGATGGTTAACATTCATACATGAACATACACAAACTTGTAATGAATAGCAAAACACACGACCTTAGAATATAAGGGGGCATAACTCCTTACAGGTGACCTATGCACACAACTCAAGGAGGAATTTGAATTAGGAGTCATTTTTAAAAACTTGGCCAGACCGTCTTACAAACCAGGCTAATAATTATGAATGATGCTGCACCTTTTGTTTACATTTTATGCAAACACGAGTATTTTTTGAAATAAATCTTTTTCAATGATAAATTGTAAACCAAGATCTTATTTACCTAATGTGTACTTTCCGTGGTGATTGGTATATTCACAGAGCTGTGCATTCCTCTCTTCAATATTAAACATCTTCAATATTTCTATAATAATTATAATAAAGAAAGAAAATCCAGATGAACAAGGAAGAAATTATTCACTTCTCAAACCTTTGTTGTCACTGACATGTAGAGACGTTTTCTGGGAGTTCTTGAAAAAAAATTTGGTAAATTATCCTTTATATTGATATATGATCACATACCACAACATGTAGAGAAAGGGAGCAATGAATGGCCTTCTTAAACGTGTTGTAAATGTCTTTAATAAAAAATTTTACACTGAAATGGGCTTGTTTGTCAGGAAATTAAATTTTAAAGGGAGTGAAATTTGGTTAAATTTAATATAATCAATGATATGAATGAGATACTCTGGCACAAACACCTAAAAAGGAAAATAATTAGTCTGATATACTGGAAATTAATATAAACAAAATTCTAGTTAGTCTGATATACTGGAAATTAATATAAACAAAATTCTAGTTATATTATTCCAGGAATAATATTCAGGCATAATAACTTCTAGGCATGAAATAATTATTTTTTATGATGCCATTTTTATTAAGGCATTAATTCTTTATGATAAAAAAAATTCCTCTTTGCGAATTGCCCATATCCCAATGGCAAAAATTCCCAAACATAACAAGATCACTAGGAAAACCATCATATTTCCAACCAGAGGCACTCAGAGCAATGGAATCCAAGGGCAGATTAAGATACAGGAATAGAATAAGAAATTACTGTCATCTAAATGAGAGCCAACATTATCAAAATCACTAGACACCAGATTCATCTAATTTTAGTGGTTTAGAATAATTATTTTGAACTCAGGGGCATGGAGGATGGGACTTTTGGAAAAGAAAGCCTCAGGAGAAAATACAGTGCTAAAAATAGAAAAGAAAGAGAAGAAAGGAATCCTGGAGAAAAGAAACTGCTCTCTAATTCTGAAAATTAGAATGAATAGGAAAACCGAAATCCACTAGGGAACTCAGGACTATGTGGAAAATTTTAAAACACAAGAGTCTGTAAAACAGACATACCACGTACACATAACATTCCAGATATGTTGATGGCAGGGCTTGATAAATAGTTTTGAACATATGGTATGGTCTGTGACTAGGGGGAAACAATTACATGATATTTTATCATGATGTAAGAAATATTCCACCACGGTGCTCTGTGATCCTGGAGGAAAGTGCTATGAGTATGCTGATTGTGTGCATAAATCTTCTATTAATTTATAGTTTCTGTTAAAAAATATGTCTTTCAAGAAACAAGAATGTGGCAGTTTGGAGGTGAAAACTAGATATAACTCAGATTAGGATGATACTCTCCAGTATACAAATTTGTAGTATTAATAAAACAAAATTAATTTTGGAGTACTAGGAAAATACAATTTTAAAAGAATGTTTATATATCTATTATCATCTACTAATAAATCTTTACTTAGAAAGAATTTTTCCTCACCCTGCAAATGTTAATTGAAAATGAAAATTTTTGCCCTTTTAAATTGTAAATTCTTTGAAATAGAGACACTTCAGTGATATGAGTTTGTGTGGAAAGCTTTTTTCAAATAAATTTTTGGAACTGATTTTCTTCCTAATAGTTAATGAAATAATATTAAACTACACAAATTGGAAAAAATTAATAGGAGGAAACAAAAGGCTACTCAGTGATATCTCTGTTTTTTAATAATCACAAATTTAATTCAATTATTAAGATAAAATCATTTTACAAGACTTCATGATTCTTTGCTGAGTGTTTAGGAGACTCCAGGTTTTGTTTCAAAAAAAACATCCCTGATTTTCTGGATATAATTGTGTCATTCTCCAGTACACTGGGATTGTGATGCATGTATCCATGTGTGTGTGTGTGTGTGTGTGTGTGTGTGTGTGTGTATTTATATTTATATTTATATTTGTATATATGTTATTCATATTTTAAATTTTTTAGAAAAAATGAAATAAAATAAAATTCATTCTTACAAAGAAAGAAGAATCCACATATACACACACACAAGATGCTGGAATTAAGAATAAACAGCTCCAAAACTCAAAATTACTCCTAAGACTTGTGAAAATCTCTTCCCACACAGGAGAGATAAGGATTCATAAGGACCAGTATTTGTAAAAGTGGGAGTCAACTATTCACATGATATCATGGGGGAGAGGTATGGTTCATAAAAATAAGGACCTGGTCCATCAAGCAGAATGTAAACCCATCCTATCTATGCACACATAAGTATAGAATCCAACAATGAAGTAAAACAGATAAGGCCACTTTAGAGATATAGGTAATTCCAAAATATCCTGTTTGACTAACACCACACTCTTTCCCTTAATCAGTTTCTTCAATGGATACCTTTCATACATGAACATACAAAAACTTGAAGTAAAGAGGAAAACACACGACTTTACAATATAAAGGGGCATAAGTCCTTACAGGGGACCTATGCACACATCTCAAGGAGGAATTTGAATTGTGAGGCATTTTTAAAAGTTTGCCAGATAGTCTTTCAATCATGCCTAATAAGTCTGAATGATGCCGCACATTTTGTTTATATTTTCTGACATCACAAATATTTTTTAAACAAAACTGTTTCAATGACAAATATTAAATCATTATCCTATTAACACAATCTGTACATTCTGTGGTGATTGGTATATTCGCAGAGGCGTGCATTTCACTCTTTAATATTAAGCCCATTATATATTTTTTAATAATTATAATAAAGAAATAAAATCCAGACAAACAAAGATGAGATTACTCACCTCTCAAACCCTTCGTTGACACTGCCATGTATAGGTGGTTTCTGGGTGTCCTTGAAAACAATTTTTTAGTTATCCATTCATTCCATTGGTATATGGTCACATACAATAGCATGTGGAGAAAGGTATCAATGAATAGACTTTTTTATTGTGTTTCAAACGTCTTTAAAAGAAAATTATATCATGAGATGAATATAAATTTGGTTAAAAATAAATATTTAAAGGTAATGTAATTTGTTTAGAGTTAATATAGTCAATGATAACAAGTAGATAGTATGGCAATAAAATTTATAAAGGAAAATAATTGATCTGACATAATGGAAATAAATTAAAACAAAATTCTAATTAATATATTAAAGTTGAAAGATTCAGACATAATAATCTCTCAAGGCATGAAATAATATTTTTTTACTGTGCAATTTCCAATAAAGCATTCATTTTTTTTGGTGAAAAAATTTCTTTTTCAGAATTGCATATATCCCTTTAGCAAAAGTTCCCACACATATCAAGATAACTAGGTAAACCATCATATTACCAATGAGAGATACTCAGAGCAATGGAATCCAAGGACAGAGGGAGAAATGAGAATAAAGTGTGAAAGTATTGTCATCCAAATGGAGGGTGTACATTATCAAAAGTCACCAGACAACAGATACATCAATTTTAGTGATGCTTAGTAATTATTTGGAACTCGTGGGCATGGAGGATGGGATCTTTGGAAAAGGCAGCAGCAAGAGAGTAAGCACTGCTAAAAATAGAAAAGAAAGAGAAGAGTGGAATCCTGGAAAAAAGAAATTGCACCCTAATTCTCAAAATTAGGATTAAAAGGAAAAAAATCCACAAGCCAAGTCAGGACTATGTGGAAAAATTAAAACACAAGAGTCTTTAAAACAGACACTACACATACAAACAACTTACCAGACATATTGAAGGTAGGGATTTGAAAAGAATTTTGAATATATGACATGGTCTGTGGCCAGGGGGAAATTAGGTCATGATATTTTATCTTGATGGAGGAAATATTCCAGCACGGTGTCATGTGATGCTCAAAGAAAATTTTATGAGTATGATGATCGAATGCATAAAAGTTTTGTTAGTTTAAAGATTCTGTTTAAAAATGTGTATTTACAGAAAGAAAAATGGGGCAGTCTCGAGGTAAAAACTATACATAACACAGATTAGGATGATAGTCTCTCATATCCAAATTTTTTGTGTTTAAAAGGGAAGAAATTCTATAAAGTACTCTGTAAAATACTAGTTTAAAAGAATGGTTAAGTATCTATTATCATATACAACAATCTTTTCCTTAAGAGAAAGAATTTCTCCACAGACTGTGTCAATGCTAATTGGAAATGAAAATTTTTAGCCCTTTAAAACAATAAATTCTTTAAAGTTAAGAGGCTTCAGTGTAATGAGATTGTGTGGAAAGCCTTTTTCAACTAAATTTTGAATCAGATATTAATCCAAAATGTTGACGAAATAATGTTAAACTACTCTAACTCGGAGAAAAATAATCGGAGGAAACCAAATTCTTCACAGTGATTCCTACATTTTTTTAACAATCACAAATTTAAATCGATAATTCAGAGGAAATCATCTTACATGACGTTATTATTGTTTACTGAATGGTTAGGAGGCTCCAGGTTTTTTTTTTTTTTGAAGAAAGCCTTTCCTGATTTTCTGGATATCTTTGTTTTGTTCTCTGGTGCAGTGGGATTGTCATGTAGGTATCCATATATATATAAGTGTTCTTAAGCCATATTGTAATTTTCTAGAAACAATTGGAAATAAAATCAACTCATTTTTACAAAGAAAGCAGAATCCACAGATACACAAACAAAATGTTAGAAATCAGAATAAACAGCTGGCAAACTCAAAATTTCTCCAATGGCTTTTCAAACACTCTTTACACACAGGAGCCAAAAGTCACTGGAAAGATTAATTAGTTGACAAAGATGGAGCCAACTATTTAGAAGATATGGAAGAGATGAATGGTTTATAAAAATAAGGACCTACTCCATCAAGGAGAATGTACTGCCATCCATTCTTTGCCCACATGATAATAGAATTCATCAATGAAGAAAAACAAAAATATGACCACTTTAGAGAAATAGGTAATTACAAAATTTTCTGTTTGAATCCCACCACCCTCTTCCCTTCATCAATCTTTTAGCCATGGATATCATTCATACATGATCATACAAAAACTTGTAGTGAAGAGCAAACACATAACCTTACAAAATAATGGGGCATAACTCCTTACAGTGCACCTAAGCACACATCTCAAGAAGGAAACTGAATTTTGAATCATTTTTTAAAACTTGGCCAGAAACTCTTTCAAACACTACTAATAAGTATGAATGATGCCTCATTTTTGTGTGCTTATTCTGACATCAACAATAATTTTTAAAACAAATCTGCTTCAATGATAAATATTAAACCAATATCCTATTTATCCAATGTGTACAATCCCTGGTGATTGGTGTATTCACAGATGTGTGCAATGCTCTCTTCAATCATTATTAAACTCTTTCAATATTTCTAAAATAATTATTAAAAAGAAAGAAAATCCAGATGAACAAAGAAGAAATTATACACCTCTCAAAACCTTTTGTGACACTGTTTTGAAGAGATGTTTTTCTGGGAATCCCTGAAAAAAAATTTTTTTAATCAATCCATTCAATTGATATTTGATAACATAACCCATCATGTGGAGAAAGGGAGCAATAAATGGCCTTCATAAATGTGTTGCAAATGACTTTACTATAAAATTATACACTGAAATGGAAATGCTTGACAAAAAATGTAATGTTTTAAAGGGAGTGAAATATTGTTAATTTAATATAAACAATGATATAAAAGAGATAGTATGGCACAAACATTTATAAAGGAAAATATTTAGTCTGACATAATGGAAATTCATATGAAGGAAATTCTATTTATTTATTGCAGGGGAAACATAAAGGTGTAATAACTTCAAGGCATGAAATGTTTTTTTCATCATTCAATTTTTATTAAGGCATTCATTCTTTCTGTGAAGAAAATTCCTCTTTGGGAATTGCCCATATCCCATTGGCACAAATTCCCACACATAAAAAGATCACTAGGAAACCCATTGTATTTACAATGAGAGATACTCATAGCAATGGAATTCAAAGGCAGAGAAAGAATGGAGAATAAATGAGAAACCATTGTCATCTCAATGGAGTGCCAACATTATCAAAAGTCACCAGACACCAGATACATCAAAATTTAGTGCTTCAGACTAATGATTTGGAAATCGGGGTGTTGCAAGTTTGGGATTTTTGGAAAAGAGAGCCTCAGGAGCAAAACCACAGCTAAAAATAGAAAAGGCCTATGTGGAAAAATTCTAAACACATCAGTCTTTAAATCAGACACATTAAATACTCACAAATTTAAAGACATGTTGAAGGCAGGGCTTGGAAAATAGTTTTGAACATATGGTATATTCTGTGGCAGAGGGGAAAAAAACGTCATGATATTTTATCATTATGTAAGAAATATTCCACCACGATGTCCTGTGATGCTGGATGAAAATGCTATATGCATGCAGATTGAGTGCATAAATGTTATGTTAGTTTAAAGATTCTGTTAAAAAATATATTTTTACAGAAACAAGAATATGGTAGTTTGGAGGTGAAAACTGGATATAACCCAGATTGGGATAATATTCTCTCATATGCAAATTTGTTGTTTGTAAAAAACAATTTTAATTTTGAGTACTCGTTAAAATACAGTTTTAAAAGTGTGGTTAAATATCTATTATCATCTACTAATAAATCTTTACTAAGAGAGAAAGAATTTTTCCACACCTTATCAATGCTAATTGAAAATGAAACATTTTAGCCCTTTTAAATAGTATATTCTTTAAAATTAATTGGCTTCAATGAAATGATTTTGTTTGGAATGCCTTTTTCACGTAAATTTTTGGAACCGATTTTCTTCCTAATAGTTAATGAAATAATATTAAACTACACAAATTGGAGAAAAATAATAGGAGGAAATCAAATTCTTCTCATTGTTTCCTCCATTTCTGAAAAATCACAAATTTAAATAGATAATTCAGAGGAAATTATCTTACTTGACTTCAAGATTGTTTACTGAATGGATAGGAGGCTCCAGTGTTTGTTTCAAGAAAACCATTTCTGATGTTATGGATATCTTTGTGTCATTCTCCAGTGTAGTGGGATTCTGATGTTGGTATCGATATATATATATATAATTATTCTCATGCAATATTGTAATTTTTTTAGAAATAATTGCATTAAAATCACATTCATTCTTAAAAAGAAAGCAGCATCCACCGACACAAAAACAAACAAACAAACAAAAAACCGCTGAAAGTCACAATATGCAGCTCCCAAACTCAATATTTCTCCTCTGGCTTGTGAAATTCTCATCCCACACAGGAAAGAAAAGGGATATATAAGGACCATTAGGTGAAAAGAGAGAGTCAACTATTCACAAGGTATCATGTGCGAGAAGAATGGTTCATAAAAATAAGGCCCTAGTCCATCAAGCAGAATGTATAGCCCTCCATTATATGCACATGTGTTTATAGAATCCAACAATGAAGAAAAACAAAAGATGACCACTTTAGAGAAATAGGTAATTCCACAATTTCCTATTTGACTCACACCACCCTCTTTCGATTCATCAATTTTTTATCAAAGAATATCATTCATGCATGAACATACACAAACTTGCAGTGAAAAGGGAAACACAGGATATTACAATATAAAGGGGCATAACTTCTTGCTGGGAACCTATGCACACATATCAAGGAGGAACTTGAATTTTGAGTCATTTTTTAAAACTTGGCCAGATCATCTCTCAAACATGCTAAAAAGTATGAATCATGCCGCACATTTTGTTTACACTTTTTGACATCATGAATAATTTTTGAAACAAATGTATTTCAATGATAAATATTAAACCAATATCCTATTTACACAATGTATACATTCTGTGGTGATTGGTACATTCACAGAGGTGTGAATTCCTCTCTTGAATATTAAACCTATTCAATATTTCTATAACAATTATAAAAGAAAGAAAATCCAGAGGAACAAAGTAGAAATTATTCACCTTTCAAACCCTTTGTTGACACTGCCATATTTAGGTGTATTTCTGGGTGTCCATGAAAAAAAAAAATTTTGGTGAACTATCCATTCCATTGATATATGATCACATACACATTATATGTGTAAAGGTACTAATGAATGCCTTTTTAAATGCCTTGCAAACGTCTTTAACATAAAATTATATAATGAAACCAATATAAGTTTGACAGAAAGTGAAAATTTTAAAAGGGAGTGAAGTTTGGTTAGATTTAATATAGTCAAAGATAAGAAAGAGGTAATATGGCACAAACACGTATAAAAGAAAATAATTTGCCTGTTATAACACAATGAAATTAAAACAAAATTCCAATTTTATATTATAGGTCGAAATTTCAGACATAATAATCTCTCAAGGAATGAAATAATTTTTATTTACCGTGCAATTTCCATTAAGGCATTCATTCTTTCTGAGTAAAAAAATTCCTCTTTGGAAATTCCCCATATCCCATTGGCACCAATTCCCACACATAACAAGATCACTAGCAAAACCAATGTATTTCCAACCAGAGACACTAAGAACAATGGAATCCAAGGGCAGAGCAAGAAATGAGACTAAAATGAGAAACTATTGTCTTCTCAATGGAGGGCCAACATTATCAAAATTCACCAGATACCAGATACATCAAATATCAGTGCTGCAGACTAATTATTTGGAGCCAATTTTCTTCCTTATTGTTGATGAAATAATCTTAAACTACTCTAACTTGGAGAAAAACAAGCGGAGGACAACCAAATTATTCTCAGTGATTTCTCAATTTTCTTAGTAATCACAGATTTAAATTGATAATTCAGAGGAAATCATTTTACATGACTTAATGATTGTTTACTGAATGGTTAGGAGGCTCCATGTTTGCTTTTAGAAAGACTTTCCTGAATTTCTGGATATCATTTTGTCATTCTCCAGAGCAGAGGGCTTGTGATGTAGGTATCCATAAATATATGTGTTCTTAGGCCATATTGTAATTTTTAAAAACGAATTGGAAAAAATCAAACTCCTTCTTATAAAGAAATCAGAAACCACAGATACACATGCAAAACGCTGGAACTCAGAATAAACAGCCCTCAAACTCAAAATTTCTCCTATGACTTGTGAAACTCTCTTCCCACACAGGAGAGAAAAGTGACTGGTATGGTCCATTAGTTGACAAAGAGGGAGCCAATTATTCACAAAATATCATGGGGGAGAGGAATTGTGAAAAAAAATAAGGACACAGTCCATCAAGAAGAAGGTACTGCCATCCATTTTCTGCACACGTGGTTACGGAATTCAACAATGAAGAAAAACCAAAAATGGACAACTTTATAGAAATAGGTAATTACAAAATTTCCAGTTTGACTCACACCATCCTCTTTCCCTTCCTCAATTTTTTAGTAAGGGATATAATTCATGCACGAATATACAAAAACACGTAGTGAAAAGCAAAACACATGACCTTACAAAATGAAGGGGCATAACTCCTTATAGTGCACCTAGGCACCCATTTCAAGGAGGAAATTGAATTGTGAAACATTTTTTAAACTTTGCCATACTGTGTTTCATACATGAGTAATAAATTTGAATAATTCTGCACTATTGTGTGCTGTTTCTGACATCAACAATATTTTTAAAACAAATCTCTTTCAATGATGAATATTAAAACAATATCCTATTGATCCAATGTGTACATTCCCTGGTGATTGGTATATTCACAGAGTCGTGCGCTGCTCTCTGCAATCATTATTAAACCCTTTCAAAATTTCTATGAACAATATAATAAAGAAAGAAAATCCAGATGAACAAAGATGAAAGTATTCACCTCTCAAACCCTTTGTGACACTGTTATGTAGAGATGTTTTTCTGGCAGATCTTGAAAAAAAATTTTTGGTTATCCATCCCTTCTATTCATATATGATCACATAACATATATGTGGAGAAAGAGAGGAATGAATGACTTTCTTAAAAGTGTTGCAAATGTCTTTAATATAAAATTATACATGGAAATGGATGTTTGACAGAAAATGTAAAATTTTAAAGGGAGTGGTTTAGTTAAATTTAATATAATCAATGATATGAAAGGGGTAGTACGGCACAAACTCTTATAAAGGAAAATAATTAGTCTGATGTAATGGAAATTAATATAAACAAAATTCTAATTATTTTATTCCAGGAGTAACATTGGCCATAATAACTTCTAGGCACGAAATATTTTTTTTATCATGCAATTTTCATTAAGGCATTCATTCTTTTTGAGAAAAGAATTTCTCTTTGGGAATTAACCATATTCCATTGTCACAAATTCCTACACATAACAAGTTTACCAGGAAATCCATTGTATTTCCAACCAGAGACACTCAGACCAATGGAATCCAAGGGCAGAGGAAGAATCGAGAAAAGAATGAGAAACTTCTGTCATCTCAATGGCGGGCCAACATTATCAAAAGTCACCAGACACCAGATACATCAAATTTAATGATGCAGTCAAAGTATCTGGAACTCGGGGACATGGAGAATGGGATCTTTGGAAAAGACAGCCTCAGGAGAAAAGGCACTGTGAAAATAAGAAAAGAAGGAGAAGAAATGAATCCTGGAGAAAGAAACTTCACTCTAATTCTCAAAATTAGAATAAAAATGTAAAAATAAAACCACTAGCCCACTCAGGAATATGGAGAAAAATTTAAAACACACACCCCAAATCCACACAACTTTCCAGACATGTTGAAGGCAGGGACTGAAAAATAGTTTTGAACATATGGTATGGTCTGGGTATATGGGGAAATACTGCCTTGGTATTTTATCATGATGTAAGAAATATTTCACCATGGTGTCATTTGATGCTCTAAAAAAGTTTTATGTGTGTGATGATCGAATGCAAAAATATTTTGTTAGCTTGCAGATTCAGTTAAAAAATATTTATTTACAGAAATGAGAATGTGTTCTTTTGGAGGTGAAAATCACATATAAGTCATATTAGGATGATAGTCTCTCATATCCAAATTTGGTTTATTAAAAAATGAAAAAAATTAAAGTATGCGGTAAAATACAAGTCTAAAAGAATGGTTAAATATCTTTTATCATCTACTAATATACCTTAACTTAGAGAAATAATTTTGCCACACACCGTGTCAATGCTACATGGAAATGAAAAATTTTAGCCCTTTTAAATACTAAATTCTTTAAAATTAAGAGGCTTCAGTGATATGAGTTTGCATGGAATGACATGTGTTAACAAATTTTTGGAACCGATTTTCTTCCTATTTGTTCATGACGTAATGTTAAACTACACTAACTTGGAGAAAAATAAACGGAGGAAAACAAATTCTCCTCAGTGATTACTCCATTTTTTAATAATCACAAATTTAAATTGATAATTCACAGGAACTCATTTTACATGACTTCATGACTGTTTACAGAATGGTTTTGAAGATCCAGGATTTGTTTCAAGAAAACCCTTCCTGATTTTCTGCATATCTTTGTGTCATTCTCCAGTGCACTAGGATTGTGATGCATGTATCCATATGTATATATATAAGTGTCCTTATGCAATATTGTAATTTTTTAGAAAGAATTGAAATAAAATCAAATTCTTTCTTTCAAAGAGAGCAGAATCCACAGATACACAATAAAAAAATTTGACTCAGTAGAAACAGTTCCCAAACTCAGAATTTCTCCTATGGCTTGTCAGATTCTCTTCCCATGCAGGAGAGGAAAAAGTTGAGAAAGACAGAGTCAACTATTCACAAGTTACCATGGTGGTGAGGAATGGTTCATAAAATAAGGACTTAGTCCATCCCCAAGAATGCACTGCCATTCATCTATGCACACGTTATTATAGAACTTAACAATGAAGGAATACAAAAAAAGGACCATTTTAGAGAAGTAGGTAATTCCAAAATTTCCTGTTTGATGCGCAGCACCCTCTTTCCCTTCATCATTTTTTAGCAATGGATATCATTCATACATGAATATAGAAAAACTTGTAGTGATGAGCAAAATGCATGACCTTACAAAATAAAGGGGATTAACTCCTTACAGTGCAACTATTCACACATTTCAAAGAGGAAATTGAATACTGAATCATTTTTTAAAGCTTGGCCAGACTCTTTTTCAAAGATGTCTGATAAGTAGGAATGATGTCACACATTTTTGTGCTTTTTCTGAGATCAACAATTTTTTTAACAAATCTGTTTCAATGATAAATTTTAAACCCATATCTTAGTTATTCAATTTGTACTTTTCATGGTGCTTGTTATATTCACAGAGGCATGCTCAGCTCTCTTCGATCATTATTAAACCCTTTCAATATTTCTATAATAATTATAATTTAAAAAAATCCAGATGAACAAAGAAGAAATTATTCAACTCTCAAACCCTTTGTTAACACTGCCATGTAGAGATGTTTTTCTGTGAGCCCTTGAAAAAAATTTTTGTGTTATCTCTCCATTCTGTTGATATATGATCACATACCACATCAGGTGGGGGAAAGGGAGCATTGAATGCCCTTCTTAAACATGTTGCTAATGCCTTTAATATAAACTGAGAAGGACATGTTTGACAGGAATTTAAATTTTTAAAGGGAGTGAAATTTGCTTACATTTAATAGAATCAATGTTATGAAAGACATAGTATGTCACAAACAGTATAAAGGAAAATAATTAGTCTGATATAGTGGAAATTAATATAAAGAAAATCCTAATTATTTTATTAATGGTGTAACATTCAGGCATAATAACTTTTAGGCATGAAAAAATTTTATTTATCATGCAAATTTTATTAAGGTATTCATTCTGAGAAAAAAAATTCCTCTTTGTTAATTGTCCATATCCCATTGGCACTAATTCCCACATATAACAAGATCATCAGGAAAAGCACTATTTCCAAACAGAGACACTCAGAGCAATGGAAGCCAAGGGCAGAGAAAGAAATCAGAATAGAATGAGTAACTATTGTCATCTCAAAGGAGGGCCAACATTAACAAATGTCATCAGATACCAGATACAAGAAATTTTAGTGCTGCAGACCAAGTTTGGAACTTGGGTGCATGGAGAATGGGATCTTTGGAAAAGACAGCCTCAGGAGTAAAAGCAATGCAAAAATAGAAAAGAAAGAGAAGAAAGTAATCCTGGAATAAAGAAACTTCACTCCAATTCTAAAAATTAGAAAGAAAATGAAAAAAAAATCCACTAACCAACTCAGGACTATGTGGAAAAATTTAAAACACAAGAGACTTTAAAACAGATGTAACAAATACACACAAGTTTCCAGAGATGTTGAAGGCAGGGCTGGAAAATTAGTTTTGAACTTATTGTATGGTCTGTGGCTAGGAGGGAATAATATCATGATATTTTATCATGATGTAAGAAATATTCCACCACAGTGTCATGTGATGCTCGAAGAAAGTTTTAGGAGTATGATAATCGAGCGCATAAATGTTTTGATAGTATACAGATTATGTAAAAAAATGTGTATTTACCAAAACAAGAATGGGGTAGTTTGTAGGTGAAACCTAGATGAAACTCAGATTAGGATGATGGCCCCTCATATCCAAATTTGGTGTATATAAAAAAGAAAACTAATTTAAAGTACTTGGTTAAATACAATTTTTAAAGAATGGTTAAATATCTATTATCATCTACTAAAAAACATTTACTTAGAAAGAATTTTTCCACACACCGTGTCAATGTTAATAAGAAAAAAATCTTTGTTGCCCTTTTAAAAAGTAAATTCTTTAAAGTTAAGAGGCTTCAGTGATATGAGATTATGTGGAATGTGTTTTTTAGGTAAATTTTTGGAACCAGTAGTCTTCCTAATTGTTGATGAAATAATGTTAAACTATTCTAACTTGGAGAAAAAAAATCAGAGGAAACCCAATTCTTCTCAGTGATTCCTCATTTTTTAATAATCACATATTTAATTGATAATTCAGAGGAAATAAATTTACATGCAATCATGATTGTTTACTGAGTGGTTAGAAGGCTTCAGGTTTTATTTCAAGAAATCATTTCCTGATATTCTGGATATCTTTGTGTCTTTCTCGAGTGAAGTGGGATTGTGATGTAGGTATTCATATATATATAAGTGTTCTTGTGCCATATTGAATTTTTTTGAAAGGTTCATTACTTGACAAAGAGGGAGTCAATTATTCTCAAGGTATCATCAGAGAGAGGAATGGTTCATACAAATAAGGACCTAGTCAATCAAGGAGAATGTACTGCCTTCCATTATATGCACACAAGATTTTAGAATTCAACAATGAAGAAAAACAGAAAAAAAGACCACATTAGAGAAATAAGTAATTACAAAATTTCCTGTTTGACTCACACCACCCTCTTTCCCTTCATCAGTTTTTTAGCGATGGATATCATTCATCTATGAACATAAATATAATTGTAGTGAAGAGCAGAACATATGACCTTACAAAATAAAGGTGCATAACTTCTTACAGTGCATCTATGCACACATCTGAAGGAACAAATTGAATGGTGAATCATTTCTGAAAACTTGTCCATACAGTCTTTCAAACATGACTGACAAATATGAAAGATGCCACACTTTTGTGTGCTTTATCTGACATCAGCAATAATTTTTAAAACAAATCTCTTTCAATGATAAATATTAAACCATATTGTGTTTATCCAATGTGTACATTCCCTGGTGGTTGGTATATTCACAGAGGCATGCATTTCCCTCTTCAATGTTAAAAGCATTCAATATTTCAATAATAATTTTAGTAAAGAAAGATAATCCAGATGAACAAAGAAGAAATTATTTACTTCTCAAACCCTTTGTTGACATAGCCATATATAGGTGTTTTCCTGGGGGGTCTTATTTTTTTTTCCATTATCTACACATTCCATTGATACATGGTAACATAACACATCATGTGGAGAAAGGTAGCAATGAATCACCTTTTTATATGCATTGCAAACCTCTTTAATATAAAATTATATACTGAAATGGATATAAGTTTGACAGAAAAGGCAAATTTTAAAAGGGAGTGGAATTTGGTTAGATTTATAGTCAAAATGATAAGAGAGAGATATTATGGCAGAAACACTTATGAAGGAAAATAATTCGTCGGATAAGATGGAAAATTTTAAAACAAAATTCTAATTATTATCTTATAGGTAAAACAATCAGAGATAAAAATCTCTCAAGGCAAGAAATAATTTTTTTTTACCATGAAATTTCCATTAAGGCATTCATTCTTTCTGAGTGAAAAATTCTTCTCTGGTAATTGCAAATATCACATTGGCACAAATTCCCACACATAACAAGAACATTAGGAAAACTATCGTATTTTCAATAAGAGATACTCAGAGCAATGGAATCCAAGGGTAGAGGAAGAAATGAGATAGAATGAGAAAATATTGTCATCTCAATGGAGGGTCAACATTATCAAAATCACCAGACACCAGATACATCCATTTTAGTGCTGCAGAGAAATTCTTTGGAAATCAGGGGCATGGAGAATGGGATCTTTGGAAAGGCAGCAGCAGGAGAATAGGCATGCAAATAATAGAAAAGGAAGAGAAGAATGTAATCCTGGAGAAGAGAAATTGGACCCAAATTCTCAAAGTAAGAATTAAAAGTAAGAATAAAATCCACTTGACAACTCAAGACTCTATGGAAAAATTTAAAACAAGAGTATTTAAAGCAGACACACCATAAACACACAACTTTTCAGAAATGTTGAAGGTCGGGCTTGGAAATAGGTTTGAACATATGGTATGGTCTGTGGCTAGGGGGGAATAATGTCATTATATTTTATCATGATTTTAAAAGTGTTCCACCATGGTGTCATGTGATGCTTGAAGATACTTTTATGAGTATGAAGATTGAGAGCATAAATGCTTTTTCAGTTTTCAGATTCTGATAAAAAATGTTTTTTTGAAAAACATGAATTGGGAACTTTGGAAGTGAAACCTAGATATAAGTCAGATTAGGATGATAGTCTCTAATATCCAAATTTGGTGTATTTAAAATATTTAAAGTACTCAAAAAAAAGTTTAAAAGAATGGTTAATTATCTATTATCACCTACTAATATACCTTTACTTAAGCAGAAAGAATTTTCCATACACCGTGTCAATGCTAATTGGAAATGAAATTTTCTTAACCCTTTTAAATAGTAAATTCTTTAAAATTAAGAGGCTTCAGTAATATGAGTTTGCATGGAATCCCTTTTTCAAAAAAATTTTTGTAATCAAATTTCTTCCTAATTGCTGATGATATAATTTGAAACTACACTAACTTGGAGAAAAAAAATCGGAGGAAACCAAAGTCTTCTCAGTGATTCCTCCATTTTTTAATAAACACAAATTTAATTTGGTAATTGAGAGCAAAACATTTTATATGACTTCATGGTTGTTTACTGAATGGTTAGGAGGCCCCAGGTTTGATTGAAGAGAGCCTTTCCTGATTTTCTGGATATCTTTGTGTCGTTCAAAAGTGCAATGGGATTGTGATTAAGGTATCCATATATGTATATAAGTGTTCTTATGTCATACTGTAATTTTTTATAAATAATTAGAAATAAAATCAAACTCATTCTTAAAAAGAAAGCAGAATACACAAATACACAAACAAAATGCTGAAACTCAGAATAAACAGGTCCCAAACTCTAAATTTCTCCAATGGCTTTTGAAAGACTCTTCCCACAGAGGAGAGAAAAGTCACTGGTAAGGTCCATTAATTGACAATGAGGGAGGCAACTATTCACAGGATATCATGGGGAAGAGGAATGGTTCATAAAAGTAAGGACCTAGTCATGAAGGATAGTGTACTGTCATCCATTCTATGCACAAGTAATTATAAAATTCAACAATGAAAAAAAAAAAGGATGCCTTGACTGTAATAGGTAATTATATAATTTCCTTTTTGAGACACAGCACCCTCTTTCCTTTCTTCAATTTTTTAGTCATGGCAATCATTCATACATGAACATACACAAAAGTGTAGTGAAGAGGAAAACACACGACCTTACAATATAAAGGGGCATAACTCCTTAACAGGGGACCTATGCACACATCTCAAGGAGGAACTTTAATTGTGAGTCATTTTTTAAATTCCGACAGACCGTCTCTGTCTGAAAATAATTCATCTGATATAATGAAGTAAGTTAAAAATGATTCTAATTTTTATGTTATAAGTAGAACATTCATACATAGTAATCTCTCAAGGAATGAAACAATTTTTTTTACTATGCAATTTCCATTAAGGCATTCATTCTTTCTGAGTAAAAAATTACTCTTTGGGAATTTCCCCTATCCCATTGGCACAAATTCCCACACATAAAAAGATCACTAGTAAAACCATCGTATTTCCAATGAGAGATACTTAGAGCAATGGAATCCAAGGCCAGAGGAAGAAAGGATAATAGAATGAGAAACTAATGTCACCAGACACAAGATACATCCATTTTATGGGGAAGAGTAATTAATTGAAACCCAGGGTCATGGAGGATGATATCCTTTGAAAAGACAGCAGCAGGAAGGTAGGGAAGAATGGATCTTGGAGAAAAGAAATTGCACCCTAATTTTCAACATTAAAATTAAAGGAAAAAAAATCCACTAACCACCTCAGGACTCTGGAAAAATTAAAACACAAGAGTTTAAAACAGACACACAACATACACACAACTTTCTGAACATGTTGAAGGCAGTCTTTAAAAAATGGTTTTGGACTTATGGTATAGTCTGTGGTGAGGGGGAAATAATGTCATGATATTTTATCATGAGTTAAAAAATATTACCACTAAGGTGTCACGTGATCTGGGGGAAAGTGCTATGTGTATGCAGATTGAGTGCATTAATGTTATGTAGGTTTACAGATACTGTTAAAAAATATGTTTTTACAGAAACAAGAATGTGGGAGTTTGGAGGCAAAAACTAGATATAACTCAGATTAGGATAATACTCTCTAATAAGCAAATTTGTTGAATTGAAAAAACAAAATTAATTTTACAGTACTCAGTAAAATACAACTTAAAAGAATAGTTAAATATCTCTTATCGTCTACTAATAAATCTTTACTTAGAGAGAGAGAATTTTTTCAGACCTTGCCAATGCTAATTGAAAATGAAATTTTTAACCCTTTTAAATAGTAAATTTTTAAATTTAAGAGGCTTCTGTGAGAAGAGTTTGTATGGAATGCCTTTTTCACATAAATTTTTGGAACCGATTTTCTTCCTGACAGTTAAAGCAAAAATATTAAACTACACAAATTGGAGAACAATAATAGGAGGAAAACAAATACTTCTCATTGTTTCCTCCATTTTTAATAATCAAAAATTTTAATCAATAATTCAGAGGAAATCAATTTACATGACTTCATGATTGTTTACTGAATGGTTAGGAGGCTCCAGGTTTTGTTTAAAGAAAACCATTTCTGATTTACAGATATCTTTGTGTCATTCTCCTGTGCAATCGGATTTTGTTGCATGTATCCAAATATATATCTAAGTGTTCTTATGCCATATTGTAATTGTTTAGAAAGAATTGAAATAAAAACAAATTCATTCTTGCAAAGAAAGCAGAATCCACAGATACAGAAAATAAAATGCTGGAACAACACAGAATAAACCACTCCCAAACTCAAAATTCTCCTGTGGCTTGTGAAAGTCTCTTCCCACACAGGAGATAAAAGTCAAGAGTAAGGTTACATTAGTTGGAAATGAGGGAGTCAACTATTCACAGGGTATCATGGGGTAGAGGAAAGGTTAATAAAAATAAGGACCTAGCCCATCAAGAAAATTTTACTGCCATCCAATCTATGCACATGTGATTATAGAATTCAACAGTGAAGAAATATTATAAAGACCACTTTTCAGAAATAGGTAATTACAAAATTTCCTGCTTGACTCACACCAACCTCTTTCCATTCATCAACTTTTTAGCAATGGTTATCATTCATACATTAACAAACAAAGACTTCCAGTGAAGAACAAAACACATGACCTCACAAAATAAAGGGGCATAATTCCTTACAGTGCTGCTATTTACTCATCACAAGGAGGAAATTGAATTTTTAAATCATTTTTTAAAACTTGCCAAGACCGTCTTTCAAACACGATTAATAAGTATGAAAGATGCCGCATTTTGTTTGCTTTTTCTGACATCAGCAATATTTTTTAAAACAAACCTGTTTAAATGATAAATATTAAACAAATATCCTATTTATTCAATGGGTACGTTCCCTGGGGAATGGTATATTCACAGAGGTGTGCATTGCTCTCTTCAATCATTATTAATCCCTTTCAATATTTCTATAATGACTATAATAAAGAAAGAAAATCCACATGAAAAAAGAAGAAATTATTCACCTCTGAAACCCTTTGTTGACACTGCTATGTAGAGATGTTCTTTGAGGAGCTCTTAAAATATATATTTTGGTCATCTATCCATCCTATTGATATATGATCACTTACTACATCATGTGGAGAAATGGAGCTATGAATGACCTTCTTAAAGGTGTTGTAAATGTCTTTAAAATAAAATTATACACTGAAGTGGATGTGTCTGAAAGAAAATGTAAATTTTTAATTGGAGTGAAATTTAGTTAGATTTAATATAATCAATGATATGAAAGACATCTTATGGCACAAGCACTTATAAATGAAAATAATTATTCTGATATAATTGATATTAATATAAACAAAATTCTAATTATTTTATTCCAGTTGTAACATTCGGAAATAATAATTCTTAGGCATGAAATATTTTTTTATCATGCAATTTCCATTAAGGCATTCATTCTTTCTGAGAAAAAGTTCCTCTTTTTATATTGCCCATATCCCCTTGGCACAAATTCCCACACATAACATGATCACAAGGAAATCATCGTATTTCTCACCAGAGACACTCAGAGCAATGGAATCCAAGGGCAGAGAAAAAAATGAGAAAAGAATGATAAACTATTGTCATCTCAATGGAGGGCTAACATTATCAAAACTCACCACTCACCATATTCATCAAATTTTAGTGCTGCAGACTAGTTACTTGGAACTTGGGGGCATGGAGGTTGAGCTTGGAAAAGACAGCCTCAGGAGAAAAGGCATTGCTAAAATAGAAAAGAAAGAGAAGAAAGGAATCCTGGAGTAAAGAACCTTCACTCTAATTCTCAAAATTAGAATGAAAAGGAAAAAAAAATCCACAAGCCAACCCAGGGGTATGTGGAAAAAGTTAAAACACAAGAGTCTTTAAAACAGACACACCAAATACGCACAACTTTTAAGACATTTTGAAGGCAAGGTTTGAAAAAATACTTTTGAACATGCTGTATGGTCTGTTGGTAGGGGGAGTTAATGTCATGATATTTTATCATGATGTAAGAAAAAATTAACCACGGTGTCATGTGATGCTGGAGGAAAGTGCTATGAGAATGCAGATCGAGGGCAAAAATGTTATGTGAGTTTACAGATTTTCTTAAAAATATGTTTTTACAGAAAGAAGAATGTGACAGTTTGGAGGTGAAAAATAATATAACTCAGAATATGATGATAGCCTTTCATATGCAAATTTGCTTTATTTAAAAAACAAAATTAATTTTAAAATACTTGGTAAAATACAATTTTAAAAGAATGGTAACATATCTGCTACCGTGTCCTAATAAATCTTTACTTAGAGAGAAAGAATTTTTCCACACACCGTGTCAACAATAACTGGAAATGAATCTTCATCTTTTAAATAGTAAATTCTTTAAAATTAAGAGGCTTCAGTGATATGAGTTTGTGTAGAATGCCTTTTTCACATAAATTTTTGGAACCAACTTTCTTCCTAATAGTTACTGAAATAATATTAAACTACACAATTTGGAAATCTAAAATAGTAGGAAATAAAATGCTTCTCAGTGATTCCTCCAATTATTAATCATCAAAAATTTCAATCAATAATTCAGAGGAAACCATTTTACATGACTTCATGATTGTTTACTGAATGTTTAGAAGTCTCCAGGTTATGTTTCAAGAAAACCATATCAGATATTCTGGATATTTTTGTGTCATTCTCCAGTGCACTGGGATTGTGATGCATGTATCCATATATATATATATA
>JAQZBX010010356.1:22067-44548 GCA_029593785.1 Cabassous unicinctus | reverse complement strand
ATTAAGTTGGTCCATGATATTTGTTTGGACAGCTTTGATTAGTTGTTTAATGTTCTGCACCTCTTCCTGGTTTTTAGTTTGTCCATTGTACTAAGTCATGTCTTCCTGTTTCTTAGTATGGTTTGTAATTTTTTCTTGCCCTCTGGTCATTCTTTTATCTTGATGGGTTTATTCAGTTGATTAGCTTCTCTCTTTACTCTGTGGTTTTATTTAATTGCTTTTTGTGTGTGTGTAAGTTTTCTCTTTGACACTTTGTTCTTTTCATTCTATTTCGTTGCTGTTGTCTATGTTCCGATTACTTGTTTTGGCTTCTTCGTGTCTCTGACCCTCACACTTCTGGGAGTTGGTAAGCAGTGTCCTGATTTGCTGTGCCACAAAGCAGGTCCACACGGCAGCCTCTGGCTTTTTTGTTGTTGTTTTAGAGATAGCTAAGATTTATATCTTTTGCCTATATTTTTGGATTGCCTGCTCTTTTATTGTTGAGTTGTATGATCACTTTATATAGGATGGAAATCAAACCCTTATTAGATCTGTAGTTTCCAAATATTTTCTCCCATTGAGTGGGCTACCATTTCCCTTCTTGACAAAGTACTTTGAAGCACAAAAGTGTTTAATTTTGAGGAGGTACCATTCATCCATTTTTTCTTTGTTGCTTGTGCTTTTGTTGAAAGGTTAATAAACCCCTACCTGCCACCAGATCTTGAAGGTATTTCCTTACATTTTCTTCTGGGAGTTTTATGGTTTTAGCTTTTATATTTAGGTCTTTGGTCATTGTATTAGTCAGCCAAAGGGGTGCTGATGCAAAATACCAGAAACAGTTTGGTTTTTATAAAGGGTATTTATTTGGGGTAGAAGTCCACAGTTACCAGGCCATAAAGCATAAGTTTCTTCCCTCACCACAGTCCATTGCCATGTGCTGGAACAAGACAGCTGCTGACATTTTCCAGGGTTCAGGCTTCTTGGGTTCCTCTCTTTCCAGGGCTCTGTTTCTCTCTGGGCTCAGCTCCTGTTTCCTCCACAAGGTCAGCTGTAGACTGTCAGGTGAATGGCTTGTCTCTATCCCGGGGCCTTCTCTCCTTCCTCATGACCAATTTCCTCCATCTGCTCGCCTCCCCAGGCTCCAGCATCAAAACTCTAACATCAAAACTACTCCAACTCTGTCCTTTGCCATGCCTTTTGTCTTTGATTCCTCACCCACCAAGGGGTGGGGCTCAACACCCTACTGATGTGGCCTAATCAAAGCCCCAATCATAACTTAATCATGCCCAGATGAACAGATCAGTTTACAAGCATAATCCACTATCTGCTTTTGGAATTCATAACTTCATCAAACTGCGAAACTGCTACAGTCATTTTGAATTAATTTTTGTATAAGGTATGAGATAAGGGTCCTCTTTCTTTCATTTGGCTATGGGTATCCACTTCTCCCAACACTGTTTGTTAAAGAGGCTGTTTGCCCCAGCTGAGTGAGATTGACAGCCTTGTCAAAAACCACTTGACCATAGATATGAGGGTCTGTTTCTGAACCATAAATTTGGTTCCATTGGTCTATATGTCTAGCTTTATGCCAGTACCATGCTGTTTTTACCACTGTATCTAGGCAATATGATTTAAAGTGCAGAAGTGAGAGTCTTCCCACTTTGTTCTTCCTTTTTAAGATGTTTCTGGTTATTCAAGGCCCCTTACCCTTCCAAATAAATTTTTAAATTATTTTTCAGTTTCTTTTAAAAAGGCTGTTGGAAGTTTTGTCTGGCTTGCATTAAATCTGTACATCAATTTGTGTACATTTGACATTTTAACGATATTTGGTCTTCCATTCCATAAACACAGAATTTTCTTCCATTTAAGTATTCTTTGATTTCTTATATTTGCATTGTAGTTTTCTGAATACAAGTGCTTTACTCCCTTGGTTAAATGTATTCCTAAATATTTGATTTTTTAGTCACTATTGTAAATGGAATTTTTTCTTGACTTCCTTCTCAGATTGCTCATTACTTCTGTATAGAAACATTACTGATTTTTGCATATTAACCTTGTATCTTGCCACTTTGCTGAACAGTCATGTCCATGTAGGCCAAAAGTGACTGCATTTGCCCAGAAAGGCTGAGGGAGGATTGTCCCTCCTCCTCCCTGTCAGGAGTATGGATGGAGCCACAAGTGTGCCCAACAATCTAGTCCATGCTGGCCAAAAGTGACTGCAGTTTCCCAGAGAAGGTGAGGGAGCATCATCCCTCTTTCTGCTCTGTGAGGAGCAGGGATGAAGCCACAGATGTGTCCAGTAATCTAATCTGTGTGGGCTGAATCAGCTGTAGTTGCCTGGAAAAGCTGAGAAAGCACTATCCCTCCTTCTCCCTGTTAGGGACAGGGGTAAAGCCACAAATGTGTCCAGCAGTCTACTGTGTGAGCCAAAAGCAGCTGCAATTGCCCAGAGAGGCTGAGAGAATACTGTCCCTTAAGTGTGGGAATGGAGACACAGATGTGTACAACACTCTAGTCTATGTGGGCCAAAATTCATTGCAGTTGCACAAAGAGGCAGAGGGAGCACTGACCCTCCTGTCAGGGATGGGAATGGAGTCATAGATTTATCCAACAGTCTAGTCCACATGGACTGAAAGCAGTTGCAGTTGCCCAGAGGGGCTGAGGGAGCACTATTCCTCCTTCCTTGTCAGGGGCAGGGGTGGAGCCACAAGAGTGCCCAACAATCTAGTATGTGCATCCAAAAGCAGCTACAGTTGCCTGTAGAGGCTGAAGAAAAATTGTCCCCCCTCCTATCCTATTGGGGGACAGGGAGCCACGGGTACCCAACAATCTAATCTATGTAGGCCAAAAGTGCCCCCAGTTTCCCAGAGAGGTTGGCAAAACACTGCCCCCACTCCTGTTTTAGTGGGGGCAGGGATATAGCCACATGGGTGCCCAAAAATCTAGTCTATGCAGGCCAAAGGTGACTACAGTTGCCTGGAGAGGCTAGTGCAGATCTCCCCCAGGTTCCTCCCCGCTCAGGCTAAGGCTGCAATCTGACCTGGGTGGAAAGAAGACAGTCCCTACTAACACTTTGATTTTCAATCAGCCCTGTTTCACCTCATGTTGAGAGTGGAGTCAAAGTGGAGGCTACTGGCCTCCTTCTGACTTGAACAAGTTCAAACTTTACCTCTTCTTAGAAATGGACTCCAGCCAGCTGAATTTACTAATCAGCAGCTGAAGTTGGTACCCAAACATCTCTTCCTCCCACATTTTTGGGAAATGGAGATTCCAACACCAGCCAGGAAATAGGTAGCGAGGCATCGTGCACTGCCAGTGGGGGGTAGGCATCAGCCTCTGCAGTGTGGAGTGCTCTGCTCACGAATCTTCACTTCAGATGAGCAGTCTCTTAATTCTGTTCTTCCAAGGATGTTGTAGGATGCTCTTTTGGTCTCCTGTGCCCCCTAAACAGGTGATTTTGATAGCCCTGGGTGAATACTACCTGCACTGTAGGATGAGCTGACTCTTGGAGCTCTTTCTCCGCCACAATCTTGCCCTAAAATATCAATTTCATTTATTTCTGTTCTAATCTTTGTTATTTCTTTCTTTCTGCTTGCTTTGGGATTAGTTTGCTGTTCTTGTTTAGTTCCTCCAAGTATTCAATTAGGTCTTTGATTTTAGCTCTTTCTTCCTTTTTAATATAGGCATTTAGGGCTATAAATTTCCCTCTCTGTACTGCCTTTGCTGCATCTTAAAAGTTTTCATAAATTGTGTTCTCATTTTCATTCATATCAAGATACATATTTCACTTACAATATCTTCTTTGACCTGATTGTTTAAGAGTATGTTGTTTAGCCTCCATGAATACAAATTTTCCCATTTTCCACCTGTTATTAATTTCCAGCTTCATTCCATTATGATCAGATAAGGTGCTTTGTATAATTTCTATCTTTTCAAACATATTAAGATCTATTTTGGGGAAACAGATGTGGCTCAAATGACTGGGCTCCTGTCTACCATGTAGGAGGTCCAGGGTTTGATTCCCGGGGCCTCCTGCTGAAAGGGAAGCTGGCCCATGTGGTGAACTGGCCTGAGCAGAGAGCTGGCCCACACACAGTGCTGGCCTGCATGGAATTCTGGCCCATGTAGGAGTGCTGACCCGTGCAGAAGTGCTGGCCCATGCATGAGTGCTAGCTCTCACAGAGTGCTGGCCCATGCAGAGAGCTGGTATAGCAAAATGACACAACAAAAAGAGACACAGAAGGGAGACAATAAGAGATGCAGCAGACTAGGGAGCTGAGGTGGTACAAGAGATTGAGCACCTCTTTCCCACTCTGGAAGGTCCCAGGTGCGGTTCCCATGGCTGCCTAAAGAGAAAACAAGCAGACACAGAAGAACACACAGAGAGCAGACAGTGAGAGCACAACAATGGGGGAGGGGGGAGAAATAAAGAAGTAAATAAAGACCTATTTTGTGAACCAACATGTGGTCTATCCTAGAGAAAGACCCATGAATACTTGAGAAGAATGTATATTGCTGATTTGGTGTGCAGTGTTCTGTATATATATCAGGTCTAGTTTTATCATATTGTTCAAGTTCTCTGCTTCCTTATTGACCCTCTGTTTCATTGTTCTATCTATTAATGTCAGTGGAGTATTGAAGTGCCCAACTATTATTGTAGAGACATCTATTTCTCCCTTTGGTTTTGTCAGTGTTTCCCTCATATATTTTGGAACAACCTGCTTATATGCATAAATATTTATGGTTGTTATTTCTTCTTGGTGTGTTGCCCCTTTTATTAATATATAATGTCCTTCTTTATCTCTTATAACAATTTCGAATTTAAAGTCTGTTTTGTCTGATATTAGTATAGCTACCCCAACTCTTTTTTGGTTACTTTTTGCATGGAATATATTTTTCCATCCTTTCCCTTTCATCCTATTTGTATCCTTGGGTCTAAGGTGAGTCTCTTGTAGGCAGCATGTAAAGGCTTATATTTTCTTATCTGTTCTGTCAGCTTATGTCTTTTGATTTGGGAGTTTAATCCATTAACATTCAAAGTTATTGCTGTAAAGGCATTACTTACTTCCCCCATTTTATCCTTTGTCTCTCATTTGTCATATCTTAATTTTTCTGTCTTTTTACCCTTTTGGTTATCTTTTCTGATAATCTTTATTTCTACACTTTCTTCTAAGCCTCTCTTTCCTGTCTTGTCCTTTCCCACTGCAGAACTTCCTTTAGTGTTTCTAGTAAGGTCAGCCTTTTGTTTATAAACTCTCAGTTTCTGTTTATCTGCCAATATCTTAAGCTCACGGTGATAGTTTGAAGTTTGTTGTGGATCTCAGAAAACATCATGTTCTTGGAACTAATCCTGTGGGTGTGAGACCACTTGATTGGATTCATATTCAGTTTGGGAGCCTTTGATTGGATTGCTTCAATGAGGAGTGATCCAGGGTGTGTCTTGGTCCTTTTGCTGGAGTCCTTTATAAATGGGAGAAATGTGCAGAGACACACAGAGACAGAGAGAATGAAACCAGGAGCTCATAAAGGAACCTAGGAGAGAGGAAGCCACAGATAGAGGAGCCAAAAGCTGAAGCAACAAGATCTGGAAGAGAAGTAATGTCTTTATGTTCCTTGCCACATTGAAAGAGTCCAGGATTGCCAGCGCTGACCTTTGGTGAAACAGCTTCTCTGATGCCTTGATTTGGACATTTTCATAGCCTCAGAATTGTAAGCTTTTAATTTAATAAATTCCCATTATAAAAGCCAACCCATGTGGAGTGGGTATAGCTCAGTGGTTGAGCGCTTGCCTCACACGTATGGGGTCCTAGGTTCAATCCCAGTACCGCCTAAAAAAATGGGTGGATAGTGACTGTAGCTCAGTGGTTGTGTGCCTGCTTCACATGTATGAGGTCCTGGGTTCAATCCCTGGTACCTTCTAAGAAAAAAAGGTATATTGCTCCTAGCAGCTACTAGCAAAATAAAACACTCATATATTAGAACAAGTTGCCATATAAAGAATTCTTGGCTGGAGAGACAGACCCAAGATGGTGACAGAGTAGGGAACTCTAGCAATCAGCTTGTCCAACAAGGCAGATAATAATCAGTCAGGATCTGCCCAGATAAAAAGTTTGGGGGACTTCAGAGAATGGAAGAACACAGTACCCCATCCAGGGAAGAGTGGGAAGAGAAAACTGACAATCTGCAGTGAAGATTCATGAGTAGATTCCCCCACATTGCAGAGGCAGTTGCCCATCCCCCACTGGTGAGTCGAGCCACCTTAGTACCCAACCCCTAGCTGGAAGCAGAAGCTTTCATTCCCAAAAGGAGGGGAGAGGAAGTGGACTGGCACCAACTACAATAGTTGATTAGCAAATTCATCTAGCTGGACTCCAATATTAAATACAGCTGCAGTTTAAACCAGCCCAAGCCACAAATCAGCCAACAGGCTTTATGCTATTTCCAACCTCAGCAGAACTAGAAGCAAGGGTGATTGAAAAATACACAAGATACCCAGGATGGTAGGGATCAGATTCAGCATGCCTAGTTTGGAGAGCCACCGCTTGTGTCCCCACACCCAATAGGAGTGAAAATTGGGGTAGTTTGATCAATCTCTTGGGACAGAGTGGGTAGACTCACCCTGTCCACCTTAAAGAGCTGTGGCACACTCAGCCCCAATGCACCCCTGGAGGCAAGGAAGGTTGCAATCTCTCTCAGGTAGTGAGGACAGATTCATCATGCCAACCATAAAGGGCTGTGACACACTCCTCCCCAAGACACCCCAGGATGAAGAGGAAACTCAGGGAGTCTGATCACTCTTTCTCAGGCAATGTGGGCAGAGTCATGCCACCTATCTGGGCCCAGCACAGGGTGTGGCAGTTCATCAGAGATCTCAGTTCTCATCTGCTGGGAGCTGTGAAACAGTTCACCCTAGGTAGGCTGACAACCTTAGTCTCAACCATTCTCCACCAGGAGCTAATTCAGCTGAGAATTAAAGGCACAGAATAACCTTAGGGCAGCAGGGAACAACTGGCTAAGGAGTGCTACCTGCTGGGTATGTTAGGAAAGCCTAAATTTGGGGAGACAGCAAAGAGAATATTGGAGGTTTTTGGGGTCTCCTCTCTAGAGAACATTGGAATCAATCTACACACCCTTCATAGGTTCCCCTGGGCCTGTTTTGACTGGGAAACCTGAGCTGGGAAGCTTGTCCCAGGGGGACACTCCTACCAAAATTAGCCCTCAAGTAATAGCAGCAAGCAAATAAAAGAAGTATTAAAAATATATAGAAGTAAATAAAAAGCAAACAGAACATACTAACATTCATGAAGGAGGAGCAAGGGAAGCTTGCTTAAAAAGCCAAACAATAAGAAAGCCATAGGCTAAAGAGAAAAACTGAGTACAGAATAAACACATAAAAAAATTAGATGCCAAGACACCAGCAAAAAATTACAAGCCATACTAAGAAGCAGGAAGATATGGCTCAGCCAAAGAAACAAAATAAACCTTCAAATGAAACACAGGATTTGACACAACTAATCATAGATATCCAAACAAATCTCCTTAATTAATTCAATGGGATGGCTAAAGAGATTAAGGATATTAAGAAGACACCAGGTGAACACAAAGAAGAATTTGAAAGTTTGCAAAGAAAAGTAACAGATCATATGGGAATGAAAGACACAATGGAAGAGATTAAAAATACATTGGAGGCATATAATAACAGATTTGAATTTGTTGAGGACAGAATAAGTGAGTTGGAAGACAGAGCATCTGAATTTGAAAAGACAGGAGAACAGAAAGAAAAGAGTGGAAAAAAATAGAACAGGATCTCTAGAAATTGAATGACAATGCAAAACACAAACATACGCATGAAAGGTTTCACAGAAGGAGAAGAGAATGGAAAAGAAGCAGAAAATATATTTGAGGGAATGATGACAGAAAACTTCCCAATCTTTATGGAAGAAATAAATATCACTCTCCAAGAAAGACAATGCACACAAAACAGAATAAATCTGAATAGACCTACTCTGAGACACCTACTATTCAAAATGTCAAATGTGAGAGAGAAAAAGAGGATTCTTAAAGCAGCAAGAGAAAAGCAATTCTTCACATACAAGGGATGCTCAATAAGACTAAGTAGTACTCACCAGAAACCATAGAGGCAAGAAGGCAGTGGTACGATATATTAAAGGTACTGGAAGAGAAAAACTGCCAGCTAAGAATTCTTTATCTGAAAAAAACTGTCCTTCAAAACTGAGGGTGAGTTTAAAGCCTTCACAGACAAACAAAAATTAAGAAAGTATGTTACCAAAAGACTGGATTTACTAGAGATACTAAAGGGAGTGCAGCAACCTGAAAGGAAAAGACAGGAGAAAGAGGCTTAGAGAAGAGTGTAGAAATGAAGAATATTAGTAAAGGTAACTAAAATGTAAAAGACAGATAATAGTAAGGTAGTACAATGGAAAACCAAAAAAAAATAATAGATGAAGTAAGTAATGCCTTTACAGTAATAATTTTAAATGTTAATGGATTGAACTCCCCAATCAAAAGACACAGACAGGCAGAATGGATAAAAAAAAAAAATGAACCATCTTTATGCTGTCTACAAGAGACTCACCTTACCTGCAAGGGCACAAAAAGCCTGAAAATATAAGGAAGGAAAAAAATCGCACAAACTGTAATAAAAAAGAGCTGGAGTGGTTACACTAATATCAGACAAAATAGACAGTAAATACAAAACTGCTATAAGAGATGAAGAAAAGACACTATATATTAATAAAAGGGGAAGTTCATCAAGAATAAATAACAATAATAAATATTCATGCACCTAACCAAAATACATGAGGTAAACACTCAAAAAACTGAAAGGATAAATAGACATCTCTACAATAATAGAGAATTCAATACCACACCCTCATCTTTGGATAGATCATCTGGACAGAGGATCAATAAGGAAACAGAGAGCTTGAATAATATAATAAATGAACCAGACCTAACAGAATATTGCACCCGAGAACAGCAGGATATACATTCTTCTCAAGTACTCATGGATCTTTCTCCAGGATAGACCATATGTTGGGTTACAAAACAAGTCTCAATACATTTAAAAGACTGAAGTCATACAAAGCACCCTCTCTGATCATAATGGAATGAAGCAGGAAATCAATAACAGGTGGAGAAAAGGAAAACCAACAAATATATGGAGATTAAACAACACACTCATAAACAATCCGTGGGTCAAAGAAGAAATTGCAAGAGAAATTAGTATACCTTAAGGAGAATGAAAACAAGAACACAACATATCAAAACTTATGGGATAATGAGAGTGGATGTGGCTCAAGCAGTTGAGTGCCTGCTTCCCACATGGGAGGACCCAGGTTTGGTTCCCAGTGTGTCTTAAAATAAAAAAACAAACAAGCAAACAAATGAAAAAAAAAAAAAAAAAAAAAAAAACCTTACGGAAGCTGATGTGGCTTAGTGGTTGAGTGCCAGCTTCCCACATACAAGGTCCTGGATTCAATCCCTGGCCCCACTACCTCAAAAACAAAAACAAAAGCTTATGGGATGCAGCAAAGGTAGTGCAGTGAGGGAAGTTTATAGCCTTAAATGTCTATTTTTTAAAATAAGGAAGGGCTAAAATCAAAGAACTAACAGAATACCTTTAGGAGCTAGAAAAAGGGCAGCAAATAATCCCAAAGCAAGCAAAAGGAAAGAAATAACACAGATTAGAGAAGAAATAAATGAAGAGATAACAAAACAAGTAACAATAGAGAGAATCAACAAAACTAAAAGTTGGTTCTTTGAGAAGATCGACAAAGTCAACAAACCATTAGCTAGACTGACAAAGAAAAAAAGAGAGAAGATACAAATAAATAAAATCAGAAATGGGGGGGGGGGGATTACTACTGACTCCACAGAAATAAACGAGATCATAAGAGAATACTATAAACAACAAGGTGCCAACAAAGTAAGCAATGTAGACAAAATGGACAAATTCCTAGAAACACATGAACAACCCACTCTATCCCTTGAAGAAATAGAAGACCTCAACAAACCAATCACAAAGAAATTGAAAGAGTCATCAAAAACCTCCCCAAAATGATATGAGTAATATTAGATGGCTTCACAGGTTAATTCTACCAATCATTCAAAGAAGAATTAATACCAATCTTGCTCAGACTCTTGCAAAAATTTGAAGAGGAGGGAATACTACCAAACTCATTCTACAAAGCCATCATCACCCTAATACCAAAGGCAGATGAAGATACCATGAAAAAAGAAAATTATAGACCAATATCTCTAACGAATGCACAAATTCTTGATAAAATACTTGCTAATTGAATCCAACAGCACATTAAAAGAATTATACACATGATCCAATGAGCTTTATCCCATGTATGCAAGGTTAGTTCACACAAGAAAATCAATCAACGTTACTATGTCATGTTACTATATCAGGAAGAAAAATCACATGATCCTCTCAATTGATTCAGAAAAGGCATTTGACAAAATCCAACATCCTTTCTTGATAAAAACACACTGAAATATAGGAATAGAGGGAAACTTTCTAAATATGATAAAATGAATATATGAAAAACCACAACTAGCATTGTAGTCAATGAAGAAAGACCGAAAACTTCCTTGCTGAGATTGGGAAAAAGACAAGGAAGCCCACTGTTACTCAATATTGTGCTAGAAGTTCTAGCCTGAGCAATTAGGCAAGAAAAAGAAACAAAAGGCATCCAAATAGAAAAGGAAGAAGTAAAACTTTCACTATTCACTGATGACATGACCCTATACCTAGGAAATCTAGAAAAAAATCCACAAAAAAGCTACTAGATAATAAACGAGTTCAGCAATGTGGTGGTTTACAAGATTAATATGCAAAAATCTGTAGTATTTCTATATACTACATATGAGCAATCAGAAGAGAAGCCAGAAAAATAATCCCATTTACAATAGTGACTAAAAGAATCAAATATATTTTAATTGATTAAAAATTAATGATTTTCAATCAATTAAAATTAAAATTAACCAAACCATTGGCATAAAGGACTTGTATTCAGAAAACTACAAAACATGTCTAAAAGAAACCAAGAAGACCTAAATAAATGGAAGAACGTTCCATGTTCATGGTTTGGAAAACTAGATATCTTTAAAAAATTTTCCCAAATTTATCTACAGATTCAATGCAATTCCAATAAAAATTCCAACAGCCTTTTTTGCAGAAATGGAAAAGCCAATTATCATATTTATTTGGAAGGGTAAGGGATCCTGAACAGGCAAAAATATCTTTAAAAAGAAGGAAATTAGAGAACTCTCACCTCTTCTGACTTTAAAGCACATTACTTAGTTATAGTGGTAAAAACAAATGGTACTGCCATAAAGATAGACATATTGATGAGTAGAATTGAACTGAAAGTTCAGAAATATATCCTCAAGTTTATGGTCATGTTATTTTTGACAAGGCTGACAAGCCTGACAAGCCCACCCAACTGGGTCAGAGCAATCTATTCAACAAATGGTACTGGGTGAACTGGATACCCATATCAAAAGAAACAAGAGGACCCCTATCTCACACCTTATACAATACTTAACTCAAAATGGATCAAGGACCCAAATATAAAAGCTCAAACCCTAAAACTCCTAGAAGAAAAAGTAGGGAAACATCTTAAAGATTTGTGGTAGGCGGTGGTTTCTTAAACCTTACAATGAAATATGAGCAATGAAAGGAAAAGTAGATAAATGGGAACTCCTCAACCTTAAACACTTCTGTGTTTCAAAAGACTTTGTCAAGAAAGACAAAAGGCAGCTTACTCAATGGGAGAAAATATTTGGAAATCACATATTGGCAAAAATTGATATCCATTTTATATAAAAAGATCATACAACTCAACAATAAAAGACAAGCAACCCAATTTAAAAATGGGCAAAAGATTTGAATAGACATTTTTTCAAAGAAGAAATATGGATGGCTAACATGAAGAAATGTTCAGCATCACTAGCTCTGAGGGTAACGCAGACCAAAACTACAATAAGATATCATTTCACGCTTATAGAATGGCCATTATTAAAAACAAAACAAAACAAAACAAAAAACCAGAAAACAGAAAACAACAAGTACTGGAGAGGATGTGGAGAAATGAGAACATTCTTTCACTCTTGGTAGGGGTGTAAAATGGTACAACTTCTGTGGAAGACAGTTTGGCAGTTACTCAAAAATCTAAATATAAAACTGCCATATTATCCAGCAATACTGTTATTAGGAATATATTCAGAATAATTGAAAGCAAGGATGTGAACTGACATTTGTACATTGATATTCAGAGAATCATTATTCACAATTGCTAAAATATGGAAACAACCCAAATGTCCATCAACCCATGAGTGGATAAACAAACTTGGGTGTATACATAAAATGAAATACTATTCAGCTGTAAGAAGAAATAAATTGAGATGCATAGGACAACATGGATGAACCTTAAGGACATTATGTTGAGTGAAATAAACCAGACACAAAATAACAAATATTGGATGGTCTCATTAATATGAACTAAATAAGATGAGTAAGCTCATGGGGGTATACTCTAGAGCAGGGGTTCTTATCTTTTTTGTCCCACAGACCCCTTTGCCAGTCAGGTGAAATGAATACTACTGTAATTTATTTATTGCCTACATTCATAAGTGAAGGAAATGCTAGATTTCAGTTAGAGGTCAGAGAAAATAAAGATAATAAGTTGATTTTTTTTTCAATTCGAGCTCATGGACCCCCTGAAATCTTCCCACGGACCCCTTGGACTCCTTGAGGGTCAATGCACCCATGGTTAAGAACCCCTGCTCTAGAATATATATTACTAGGAGATAAAATGTGAATTGAAAATAGTAACTGATGCTTAACGTATGTAGAATTTTAATAGTTTATTGTAAAAGTGTGGAAATGAATAGAGTTGGTGGTAACACATTATAGTGAGTATAACTAACACTGCTGATTTATGTGTAATTGTAGCTGAAAAGGGTAGTCTAGGGAAGTAAATGTCAATTGAAAGAAAGATAGAGGAGAATCTAGGGACTGTATAACAGTGATTTCGGTGAAAGATGAATATTGTGGTTAATAGTATAAATACAGGAATGTTCTTTTACAAAGTGTTAAGAATATGGTGATACACGGGAATATTACAACTAATGAAGTTATGGATGATAGTTAACAGTAATGTAATATTTTTGCAGCAATGGCAAAGAAGATTCTATATCAATTCTAAGGATTAACACTAGTGGAGTATAGAGTGGTATGAAAAATTTCCTTTTGGAGTAATAAAAACATTCTAAAATTAACTGAGGTGATGACAGCACACTCTGTGATGAAAATGAGAGCTGCTGAGTGTACACACACTTTGAATGGATTGCACAAAAGCAGAGGACTGTATAACACAGTGAATCCTGTGGTGGAAGATGGACTGTGGTTAACAGAACAAATATGAAAACACTTTTTCATGAACTATAACAAGTATATAATACTAATACAGGATGTTATAATAGGATTGGTTTGGGGAAAAGTACAACAAATATAAGATATAGACTATAGTTAGTCTTAATATTTTGATGATGCTCTTTCATCATCTGTGATAAATTCTCCAAAACAATGTAAGGTAGTGGTGGTGGGGTGATGTATGGGAGTCCTGTATGTTATATATATATGCTCTATATGTTCAAACCTGAATGTTTTAAATTTTTCATTTTGGAAAAATTTTAAACTTATGAAAAAGTTGCAAGAATAGAATGAAGAATAAAAAGTATGCAGCTTAATGCTTCAAATAAGAATCAATTCAGTCAATTATAATAATAGTCTCTGCTCCTCTTTTGCTTACAAAAATTACCACTTTGATCTGTTAGAGTAACTCTAATATACTGTATATATAAATAAAGATATTCTCCTATGGTAATTGACAAATTAAACAATGTTAAAATATTAAACATCATTAACCAACTCAATTTTATATCTTAATTGTAGAAAAATTCTCTTTCCTTTTTAAGGTAATGATTTGAATGACACTTCAACTGAGGAGACAAATCCTCTAAAATCAAAAATTTCTTTCAAATTCAAAGATACCGAAAAAAGGTTAGTTACATTTATTCAATAATCATGTTTCAGTAACAACTAGGTGCCAGATCCTCAAATAGGTACAGGGTTGCTTGTCAATAAACTAATACTTTTGTGACTTTATAATATCAAAACCCAATTAAATTTATTTTATACCAATGTAGAGTCCTTTGGATATCTAATACAAGATCACCAAATTATGATGTCATGTTGCCTAGTTTTGAAACAGTAAGCATTATACAAAGTACATGTATAATATATACATATTTGAGACTCTGTACATATTTGAGAAAGGAATAAAATTGGCAAGAATTAATTTCATGAATCTTCCATTTATAAGCTTTGAAATGTTGAACCAGTTATTAAATATTTTTAAGCTTTGATTTTGTCATATGTAGAACTGGAATAATAATGTCATGCTCTAGATGTCTAGCATAGTACGTGGCACATAGTAAGCACTCAGCAAATTACAGCTTTGAAAATTATTAGCTCTACATTTTTTTCTGCCATTTTGTTAAGAGAGTCAATGTTGTGGCCTTCCTACATCTCATTATGAATCCCTGAGACATTGATGTTGCATTTGCTTTTGAATGCTGGGACATTCTAAATATGGGTTCTACTCTACCTGTCAAATCTGCCTTAATATTCATACACTTCTCTACATTTTAGCTATCACTATCTTAGTACAAACTTCCATAATTTCTTGCCTATACTATTGCCTCCTAATTGGTTTCATCAACTGTACTCTTAACTCTTCTAGTCCATTCTACATGTAACAACCAGATAGTATTTTTTTAAAAATAGTAAGTAGCCATAAAAGAATATTTATAAAATTCATGTAAGATATAAATAACAATACCACAAACACCTGTATACACACCACCTGGTTTTAGAAAAAGCATATTATTTTATCTTTGAAATTCCCTGTGTACCCTCCTAAATCTTGTTTATGCCATCCCATCATCTGAGATAACCACTATCCTGAACTTTGTGTTTATTTAAAAATATGTTGTTTAGCTTTGCATGTTTTTGAACTTTAAATAAATAGAATACCTTTGTAGGATCTTCCATCACTTGCAGGTTTTGTTCAATTTTATGTCCCTGTGATTAATCTATTGTGCATGATGCATGTTGCTGTATTGCATCCATTTTCACTGTTGTCTAGTATTACATTGTATAAATAAATCTCAATTTGTTTATCCATTCTACCATTAATACTCATTTAGATTGTTTTCAATTTTTTGCTAATACAAACAATACTGTGGTTAATAAGCTTGTGCATGTCTCCTGGTACATAAATGCAAGTGTTTGATCTTTTAAAAATATAAATTTGAATGTTTCTTTTCTCTATTTATAGCCGTTTAATGACTTCTCATTACAGGTGGAGAAAAAAAAACCTCTCCAGTCTCTTCTAATCTCTTCATACAACTGTCTAAGCTTCAGTGACACTGTTTTTTTTTTTTTTTTTCTTTTTCAGTTCCTCAAATTAGCTATGCCCTCGTGGTCATAGCACATGTATTTACTCAAATACTCTTCCTTCCACATTTTGCCAAATTGTGCACATTCTTCAGTTCTCAGTTTAACTGTTGCTTCTTCAAAGAGGCCTCCCCTGACTCCCACAATCTAAATTAGTTATCCTTCATTATTATTCTTCATGGTATTCTTAACTCTTCATTCTTTGCACTTATCATGGTTTAGTATTAATGATTTTGTCCTGGGGAAAAAGGGATATCTGTTTTGTTCAGAGTAATTGATAAGTAATAGGCATTCAACAAATATTTGCTGAATAAACTATCATACTTGGCTAGAAATTCCAAATAGAATTCTGCACATGAATTATACATTAATGATGGCTAATAAATTTTAGTTCAGTGATATATTTTATGTTTTTCATAATTTATAAATAATTTTATGATAATACGAAATCCTGAACTATTCAAAATATCTTGAAATTGGGCCCAAACCTCTTGTTCAGTCCCAACACTATCAGCTCTATCACTAGAATCATTTCAGGGTCCTGTGGACCAGGGATGACTGAAGTTGACCCAGAACTGAGAAGCCAGTTTGAACTAAATCATCTTCTAGGACTTGGTTGAGAAGAGTACATCATGAATGACTGCCACTTCTGTCTTTCTACATAAAATAGAGAATTATCAGATCTCTCCCAAAAGACAGGGAGCCTCTCATTTAATAAAATGACCTAAAATAAAAGTGAATCATATGTATTAAATAAATGAAATACAGGTTGACTACAAATCTCTTAAACATGTACTACTTTAAAAATAAAAATGGTGGCAGTGTGTAATTTATATGACTTTTATCAAAGGAATATTATACATTAACTCTAAAACTTTTAGCTCAATGCTTAACTGTTTTACTTTTTAATAATAAAACTTTGAAATGATATTTACATCAATTAGTGAACTGTTTTCTGAAAAATTTAACCATCACTCTTCCATAAATATCTACCTCAGGGATGAAAATACATGGTATCTGGAGAAAGATCCTGACAAATTAACAATAACGATACAAAAGCTTTTCGTGTTTGCCTTTACTTGGGCATTTGGAGGAACTTTAAACCGTGAAGATGAACATGAAGATGATATTCTGTTTTGCTTTGAACCTAATTCTCTTGCAAAAGTGACCTATGATTTTAACAAACTTGTTCATGAATTATTTGAAAACAATTCACAAATAGGTAAGCTCTGAAAAAAGTCATAATTATGCTTTCTTTAGAATATTAATTAAAATTTATTGTTATTGAGTTTATAATGATTAGGTTCATCTTTTAACATGAGAAAGTTAAGCGTAAAAGAAGGTCCATAAGTACCTCTCAACACTATCACTCCAATGAAAGGAGTCTAAAGAAAATTAGATTCCCATATAATACCTGGTGCTACAAGAAGCTGAGAAGAACAACGGAGAAGGACAAACATGAAGGCTTGAAATTGTGAGCTCAAGCAAGCTGATCAGCTATCTAACTGGATCTGTATTATCCACATTACCATGCAGCAAGAACTTATGTACAAGCAGAATATTATAATCTCGTATTTCTTTTTTATTTTTTAATTATTTTATTAACCCAGATTTCTTTAGTATTTGTATTTTTAAATCAGTTCTAACATATGGAATCTATCCTAGTACTTTAAAAAAAAAAAACCCTAAACTTTCTTATCTAGCTATTACTGATTAAAGGAACTTTGAAGAGATAAAAATATTATCGATGCAGGTATCAAAAGAGACAGAATATTGAGCATGAATATATTTAGAAGAACATCTTTAGATGAGAGGTGAAACCTTATCAAAAGTATAAAACTTACCAGTTTGTTGGATATAAATTTTAAATTATCTTTGTGAAGTTATTTGTTAAAAGTTCTATTTACAACATCTAGATGGCAAAGGTTTTGTGTTATTTCCTATGGAAATTCACTTTTAATCTCAAAGCATTGCATGTCCATTTGTTGTTGAAATTAACGGTTTAACTCTAAGTCTCTATCTCCAAAAGGTAAACAAACTGCCTTGATTTATTTGTTAGCCAGAAATACCTCAAAATTTGTATGTCTCTTCCCTGTAAACCTAAAGGCAAGTTATTAAGTTATTCATTCTGTTATATTGTCTATCTTTAAACAATGAATATGAGAGATTTTGTTTTATCATCTGAAATACCCATCTAAAATCTAGATTAGGAAGTGAAGGAGAGAGAGTGGAAGCAATCATAAAACTATAAAACCACCAGTCTAGAAATGAGAAAGAGAAAAAAGGGCCCAAAACTACCCATCATAATCAGCCTACAAACAATATTTATAAAATCACATAAAAAAGTAATATTAAGAAAATGTACTAATAAAGTCACTCATTATAATATTAATTTATTACAGATGAAATTATTATTGCCCAACAGAAATTTAAAAATAAATATATTTAGGGTTCTCAAAGAAATAAATGAAAAAACAACATCCATTTTAAAATATGGACATGAAACAGAAACAAATAAAACTAGAGAAAGAACATATAACTATGAAAAAGAACTGAATAGAAATAATGGAAATGAAAAATGTAGTCATTTCAATTAATAATTCAATAGTTGGATTAAACTGCTTTGATAACCGTCAAAGTAAAACTTACTAAATTGAAACTTGGAAAAACAAACAAACTAGGAATGATACAGCAGAGCAGTTATGAGAGATGGAATATCAGCTAAAATATTACAGAAGAAAAATGGGGGGAGGGAGCCACCTTTGCAGAGATATCAGAGAATTAGCCAGAATTAACATAAATACACAGATTAAGCACATATAGGCACTTCATACTGCAAGGCAGACATCAAGGAAAAAGAGAAAATCTGTAAAGGTATGATGGAGAAAAGACATTATATACAAAGGAATGAGAATTAGCAAATGGAGACATTTCCATTAGTAGTAACAGGTGAGAGGACATTGTAGTAATGTCTTCTAAGTGCTGAAGGAACTTAAAATGTTATCCTTGGTTAAGCTATCATTTGATAATGATACCAAATTAAGATCCACTCAGACATACAAATACTGAAATTTTCAAGCACCTATAACTCTTGCATAAAAGAATTATTTAAAAGCATACTATGGCAAGAAAACTAGTAAACTCAGTGGGAAGGTATGCAGTACAAGAATAATTGTGATCAAAGACCCAAGATGGTGACAGAGTAGGAAGCTCTAACAATCAGCTTGTCCCACAAGGCAAATAATCAGCCAGGATCTGTCCAGATCAACTGGGGGACTCTGGAGACCAGAAGAACACAGTGCACCATCCAGGGAAGAACAGGTAGAGACGGACCATCAGTGGTGAAGATTCGTGAATAGATTCCTCCATGATGCAGAGGAGGTTGCCCAGCTCCCACTGACGAGGCAGGCCGCCTCTGGACCCACTACCTGGCTGGAAGCAGAGGCTCCCTTTCCTAAAAGCAGGTTCTGAAAGAGAAAAGTTGCCAGAATTCTTTATCAGTCCTACAAAACTGAGGGTGAGTTTAAAGTCTTCACAGATAAACAAAAACTAGGAGAGTATGTCATCCTGAGACCAGATTTACAAAAGATTCTAAAGGTAGTGCTGCAAATTGAAAAGTAAAGATGGGAGAGAGGCCTGAAGAAGAGTGTAGAAATGAAGAATATTGGTAAGGTAAAAAAAAAAAAGGGTAAAAAGACAAATAATAGTAAGATAAGTCAATGAATAGTCAAAAGTTTTAATGGACAAAGTAAGTAATGTCTTTACAGTAGTAACATTAAATATTAATGGATTGAACTCCCCAATCAAAAGACACAGACTGGCAGAATGGATAAAAAAATATCAGCCATCTATTTGCTGTCTACAAGATACTCACCTTACACACAAGGACACAGATAGACTGAAAGTAAAAGGTTGGAAAAACATATTCCACACAAACAAACCAAAGAAAGAGCTGGAGTAATGATACTAATATCAGACAAAATAGACATTAAATACAAAACTGCTATTAGGGATAAAGAAGGACATTATATATTAATAAAGGAGCAACTCACAAAGAAGAAATAACAAATATTTATGCACCTAGTCAGGGTGCCCCAAAATACATGAGGCACACACTTGCAAAACCAAAGAGAGAAATAGATGTCTCTACAATAATAGTTAGAAACCTAAATACAACCCTCTCATCTTTGGAAAGACTTGATAGAGGATCAACAAGGAAACAGAGAACATGAACAAAATGATAAATGAACTAGACCTCACAGATATATCTAGAACATTGCACCCCATAAGAGCAGGATATACATTCTTCTCAAGCACTTATGGATCTTTCTCCAGGATAGACCGTATGTTTGGTCACAAAACAAGTCTCAATACATTTAAAAAGATTGAAATTATACAAAGCACTATCTCTGATAACAATGGAAAGAAGCTGGAACTCAATAATGATAAAGAAAGGAAAAAATCACAAATACATGGATTTTAAACAATGCATTCTTAAATAATCAGTGGGTCAAGGAAGAAAGCACAAGAGAAGTCATCAAATATCTTGAGACAAATGAAAATGAGAACACAACATGTGAAAACCTATGGGATGCAGTGAAGACAGTGCTGAGAAGGAAATTTATTGCTCTTAATGCTTACATTAAAAAAGAAGAAAGACCTAAAATCAAAGACCTAACAGAACACCTGCAGGAACTAGAAAAAGAACAGCAAACTAATCCCAAAGTAAGCAGAAGAGAAGAAATAACATAGATTAGAGCAGAAATAAATGAAATTGAGAACAACAACAACAAGATAAAAACAAATAGAATCAATAAAACCAAAAGTTGGTTCTTTGAAAAGATCAACAAAATTGACAAACCCTTAGCTGGACTGACAAAAAATGGAGAAGACACAATAAATAAAATCGGAAATGAGAAGGGAGACATTACTACTGAACCCACAAAAATAAAAGAGACCATTAGAGGATGCTATGAACAACTGTATGCCAACAAACTAGAAAATGTAGAAGAAATGGACAAATTCCTAGAAATACACTTGTACAACCTACACTGACCCTAGTAGAAATAGAAGGCCTCAACAAATCAATCACAAGTAAGGAGATTTAAATAGTCGTCAAAAACCTCCCAAAGGTAAAAAGGCCAGGACCAGATGGCTTCACAGGTGAATTCTGCCAATCATTCAAAGAAGAATTATTACCAGTCTTGCTCAAACTATTAAAAAAAAATAGAACAGGAGGGAATGGTACCACACTAATTATGAAAAAGAAACCAACATCACACGAATACCAAAGCCAGATAAAGATATCATGAAAAAAGAAAATTATAGACCAATTTCTCTAATGAATAGAGAAGCAAATATCCTCAACAAAAAACTTGCTAATCAAATCCAACAGCACATTAAAAGAATTATACATCATGATCAAGTGGGTTTTACCCCAGGTATGCAAGGGTGGTTCAACACAAGAAAAGCAATCAATGTAATATATCTCATTACTAAGTTGAGGAAGAAAAATCACAAGATCATCTTGGTTGCCACAGGCATTTGAGAAAATCTGACAACCTTTCTTGATGAAAATGCTCTGAAAGATAGGAATAGAAGGACACTTTTTCAACATGAGTAAGTGCATTTATGAAAAACCCACAGCCAGCATTGTACTAATGGAGAAAGAGTAATGCTTTCCTGCTGAGATAAGAGACAAGACAAAGATGCCCACCATTGTTATTCAATATTGTGCCAGAAGTTCTAGCTAGAGCATTTAGGCAAGAAAGAGAAATAAAGTCATCCAGATAAGAAAGGAAGAAGTAAAACTTTCACTATTTGTTGATGACATGATACTATATCTATAAAATCCTGAAAATTCCACAACAAAGCTACTAGAACTAATAGATGAGTTCAGCAAAGTGGCAAGATACAAGATTAATACACAAAAAAAAACAGTAGCGTTTCTATAGGCTACTAATGAGCAATCTAAGGAGGAAGTCAGGGGAAAAAATCCCATTTATAATAGTGACTAAAAGAATCAAATATTTAGGAATAAACTTAACCAAGGACATAAAGGACTTATATTTGGAAAACTACAAAACATTGCTAAAAAAAAAAAAAACCAAAGAAGACCCAAATAATTGGAAGGATATTCCATGTTCATGGATTGGAAGACTAAATATTGTTAAGATGTCAGTTTTACCCAAATTTATCCACAGATTCAATACCATCCCAATAAAACTTCCAACAGCCTTTTTTTTTTTTTATTTACAGAATTGGAAATGCCAATTTACAAGCTTATTTAGAAGAGTAATAAGTCCTGTATAGCCAAAAATATCTTAAAAAGAATGAAGTTGGAGGACTCTCACTTCCTAACTTTAAAATATACTACTTAGCTACAGTGGTGAAAACAGTATGGTACTGGTGTAAAGAAAGATATATTGACCAATGGAATAGAATTGAGTGTTCAGAAATAGATCCTCAAATTTACGGCAAAGTGATTGTTGAGCCCACCCATCTGGGCCAGAAGAGTCTATTCAACAAATGGTGCTGTAAGAACTGGATATCCATATCCAAAAGAAAGAAGGAGGACCCCTATCTCACACTTTACAAAAATTAACTCAAAATGGTTCAAAGATCTAATTCGAAAAGCTATAGCCATAAAATTCCTAGAAGAAATTGTAGGGAAACATCTTCAAAATCTTGTGATATGCAGTAGTTTCTTAAACCACAAAAATTGAGCAATGAAAGAAAAAATAGATAAATGTTATGTCCTCAAACTTAAACACTTTTGTTCTTCAAAGTACTTTGTCGAGAAAGTGAAAAGGCAGCCTACTTACTGGAAGAAAATATTTGGAAACCACATATCTGATAAGGGTTTGATATCCATATTATATAAAGAGATCATACGACCCAATGATAAAAAGACAAGCAACCCAATTTAAAAAGGGGCTGGGGGTGGGGG
>JAQZBX010010356.1:0-21967 GCA_029593785.1 Cabassous unicinctus | reverse complement strand
TACAAATAACCAAAAAGCATATGAAAAAATGTTCAACATCATTAGCTATTAGGGAAATGCAGATCAAAACTACAATGAGATCATTTCACACCTCAAAGAATGGCCATTATTAAAAAAAAAAAAAAACAACCAGAAAACAGCAAGTGCTGGAGAGGATGTAGAGAAATAGGAACACTCCTTCACTGTTGGTAGGAATGCAGAATGCTTCAGCCTCTGGGGAAGACAGTTTGGCAGTTCCTCAAGAAAATAAATATAGAACTGCATGTGATTGAGCAATCTTGTTACTAGGAATATATTCAGAAGACCTGACAAGTCCACTAACTGACATTTGCACACTGTTGCTCATAGCACCATTCTTCACAGTTACTAAAATAAGGAAATAACCCCAGTGTCTACCAACCATTGAGTGGATAAACAAAATGGAATACTATTCAGCTTTAAGAAGAAATGAAATTGGGATTCATATGACAATGTGGATAAACCTTGAGGACGTTATGTTGAGTGAAATAACCTGTCCCCAAAGGACAAATATTGTATGGTCTCACGAATACGAACTAAATACAATGAGTAAACTCATGGAGGTAAACTCTACAGTATAGGTTACTAGGAAGTAGAATGTGGATTGAGAATGGGAGCTGATGCTTAATGTATGTAGCATTTTTAATAAGATTTATTGTAAAAGTGTGGAAATGAATAGAGTTGTTGATGACACTTTATAGTGAGTATAACTAACACTGCTGATTTATAAATGCGATTGTGGCTGAAAGCAGTAATCTGTGGATGTAAATGTCAATTGAAACTATAGAGTAATCTGGGGAATGTATAACAGTGATTTCGGTGGTGGATGAAGATTGTGGTTAGTAGTATAAATATAAGAATGTTCTTCCTTTCCAAAATGTTAAGTATATCGTGATACATGGGAAAATTACAACTAATGTAAGTTATGGATTATACTTAACAGTAATATTGTAATAGTTTTGCAGCAATGGCAGAGAAGATATTATAGCAATTCTAAGGGACAACAATAAGGGAGTATAAGGGGGTATAGGATTTTTTCTTTTGGAAGTAATAAAAACATTCTAAAATTGACTGAGGTGATGGCAGCACAATCTGTGATGAATATGAGAGTCACTGAGTATACACTTTGAATGGATTGTACAAAGCATGGGACTGTATAACACAAAGAATCCTGTGGTAGAAGATGGACTGTGGTTGGCAGAATAAATATGAGAACATTCTCTCATAAACTATAACAAGTAAATAATACTAATACAGGGTGCCATTAACTGGGTGGGTTAGGGGAAAATAACACCAATGTAAGATATTGGGTATAGTTAGTCATAATGTTTTGACAATGCGCTGCATAGTTTGTAACATTTTTTTCACAACAGTGCAAGGTGTTGGTGGTGGGTTAATGCATGGGAGCCCTGTAGGATGATATGCATGTTTGTTTTGTAAGTTCACAACTTATACTATACACTTATTATTTATGGCTGTTCATGTATGAATGATAAACTTCAATTTTAAAAGTTTAAAAAAGAATGATTGTGATCATAGAACTTGGTAAAACAGTTCAATAAACAGATATATTATTAATCATAAACTAAATTACTGTTTTGTATTAAAATGTAAAATTAATACTACTCTCAAAATTACAAGATGGCAGAAGAGGGTGCTCAGTGGACCATTAAAGTGTACTAAGATGTTTGTTGTGTTTTAAAATAAGATAGATATATGAACAACTTTAGATTTTATAGAAAAATGTATAAATCTCTTTATATATTTCAACCACACAGAAAAGTTGAAAATAAAGTAAGAAACAAAGATATGTGATGCAAATACAAACCAAAAGAAAGCAAATAGCAATAATATATGATAAAGTAAAATTTAAGCCAAAAGATTTAGGAAGAATAAAGAAGAACACTACATAAAAAAAAAAAAAAAATACAATGGTAAACCTAAAAGATAAAACAATCATGAAATTATATGGACTTAACAGCAGAAATCTTTGAATAGCAAAACCTGACAGAATTTCAAAGCAAGAGACTTTTAACATATCTCTGTCAGAAACAAAGATGAAACAAGAAAAAAAATTGTAAGGCTATAGGTGATTTCAACAGTAAGTTTGGCCTAATTGTTGTCTATATATAGAACCTTGCACCCAAAACAAAGATAATATATATGTGCACATAGAACAGTTGGAAATATTTACACATGTTGAGTTATAAAGAAAGTCTCAACAAATTTCAGATAATGAACATCATACAGATCATATTCTATGAACATAATGCAATCAAATAATTTTTAAATTATATTTAGAAACTTTAAAATTCCCTTATAAAAAGTCATTGGATAAAGAAAAATATCGTTGACAGAATGATGAATTGGGTGTTTTATACCAAGAAAAGTGGAGCTTAAATCAAAACATGGAGTTGTAGGCACTCAGAAAAGGTGCAGCTACCTAAGGGAAAACATCAATATCAGTGCTGCAACTGACTTTGAGATTAAGCCTTAGGCCAGCAGCAAGGTAAAGAACTGAACTTAAGACTCCAAAATTAAACTGTGGACCCTAGAAACTACCTCAAATGGTCCCATGTCAGTAGCACCCACTGACTCCAAGCAAAAGTTTTAAAAAGTTAAAAACACCCTGAATTAAGCTTCCAGATTCCCTACAGGTTATGAATAAATAAATAAACCACCATGTATGAGAGCCAATTTAGACTCATAAAGACTTCTGATTTTGGAATTACTAGATACAAAATACAAAAAAGCTATGTATAAGAGGTTCATATAAGATAGGAAAACTAATATATCAAGCAGTAACAGACTGTCAGAAATGATCAAACAGATTTGAAAAAGAATCAATTTGAAGATCCAGAAATCAAAAATAGAATTATCAAAATGTTAAAATTGATTACACAGCAGACTAGATACAACCTAAAAGAGATTTGATGAACTGAAAGACATACGAAGGAATTATTCAGAATAGAACACAGAGAGACAAAAAGCTAGAAAATTTAGAAGACAGGTTAAGAGATATGGAGATAAATAGTCTGATTGCATTTTTTGTTGTTTGACTGCTGACAGCTTTTAAGCCTCACTTCTGCCTCTTTCCCTATGCCCCACATCTGGGCAAGCTAATAAAAAAGTTCATGTGCTTTCTCCTTTAGCGTTGGCAGGAGATTCAAGCCACACAAGCCCTGCCTGCATGTGGAAACCTTCACCCCAGCCCTACTCCTTAAAAACCATAAAACCCCAAGCCAATATTCTTTCCTTGTTTTCTCAATCCTTTCTGACCTGCTTGGGAGGACTTCCTTGCTTTCTCCAGAAAGTCTCAATTATATAAGTAATAAACCTTTTCATACTCTCTTCGTGTGTGTGTGTGGCATCATCAGTCTTGATATCAAACCAAAATTTTGGTAGGGATCTGTAGCAGTTTGGCAGTTTGATGTAGTTATGAATTCCAAAAGTAGATATTGGATTATGCTTGTAAACTAGTCTGTTCTTCTGGGCATGATTAAGTTATGACTGGGGCTTTGATTGGGCCACATCATTAGGGCGTTGAGCCCCACCACTTGGTGGGTAAAGAATCAAAGATAAAAGGCATGGCAAAGGACAAAGTTGAAGTTCTGATGCAGAGTTTTGATGCTGGAGCCCGGGGAAGTAAGCACACAGAGGAGCTTGGTCATGAGGAAGAAGAGAAGGCCCTGGGATAGAGACGAGCCATTTGCCTGATAGTCTACAGTTGGCCTTGTGGAGAGATGCAAAGCCTAGGGAGGCTCATGGTCTACAGATGACCTTGTGGAGAAAACAGAGGTGCTGAGCCTGGAGAGAAACAGAGCCCCAGGAAGAGAGGAACCCAAGAAACCTGAACCCTGGCAAACATCAGCAGCTGTCTTGCTCCAACACGTGGCAACAGACTTTGGTGACGGAAGTAACTTGTGCTTTATGGCCTGGTAACTGTAAGCTTCTACCCCAAATAAATGCCCTTTATAAAAACCAACTGATTTCTGGTATTTTGCACCAGCACCCCTTTGACTGACTAATACAGGGTCCCTCCATTTCGGAAGGGAGAATATAATGAAAACAGGAGAATATAATGAAAAGACTAAATATGTCTCTAATCAGAGTTCCAGAGAACTTGTGGATCTACAGCTGATGTATCTACAAGAACAGAAAGATCCGTGCATTACAAGAGGGATGAATTAAAGAGAGCTGCACCTGACACTTTGTAGTAAAACTGCAGAACCCGAAAGACAAAAATAAATTTTAATAGCAGCCAGAATAAAAAGATTACCTTCAAAGGTGCAAAAATTAGTCTGACAGCTAACTTCTTAACAGAATAATGGAACCCAGAGGGCAGTGAAATAATGCCTCCAAGTGCTAGGAAAAAAAAAACTGCTGATACAGAATTATACATACACAGAAAGGTAAAATAAAGACATTTTCCAAGCAAACAAAACTGGGGAGACATCTTTATTAGCAAACCTGTGCTAAAGAAAATAATAGAAAACAGTGTTATTGGTATAAGGAAATGTATTTCAAATAGAAGATGGCATTTGCAGGAATGAATAAGAGCAACAAAAGTGGTAAACATGTAGGCAAATCTAAATGAACATTGACAATAAAAAATAATGACAAGGATGTTGTTGATGATATCTTGTAGGATTTAAAATACATCAGAAAGTTGAACATAGAATTACTGTATTATTTGACAATCCCACTTCTGGTTATATATACCAAAGGCTTAAAATCATGGGCTTAAATATTTGTACATCAATATTTTTGTACATCAATATTTGTACATCAATATTCATAGCAGCATTATTCAAAATAGCCTAAAGGTAGAAGCAACCCAAGTGTTCATCAACAGATGAATGAATTTTAAAATGTGGCATATCCATACAATGGAATAGTATTCAGCCATAAAAAGGAATGACATTCTGATACATGCTACAACATGGATGAACTTTGAAGACTGTTGTTCAGAGAAGAGAAACCTATAGAGATGTTAACCCACTCCAATATAGGTGTCAGAGTCACCAGCCAAATCATGCCACACAGGCTCTGACAGAAAGATGTTTTACTCACATAGAGAAGAGACAAAGCAAGGTCAGCTTCACTAGTGAGTATTGGTTCCCCATAGCCAGCAGGTGCCAGTGCAGGGAGATGTTCTATGTACATCACCCCTCTCTTGTGTCTGTATGCTGCTGCAGTGGAGGAAACTCACTCCCTCAATTCTTAAAAACAAGTTGATAAAATCAAACTGATCCTTAAATAAATAAACTGTTTGACAGAACAAAACCCACAACTCTTTAAGGGAACACAATATAAAATTCAAATGAACATTTTCAATGTCCAGTGAAGAGGGAAAAAAACATGAAATTGGGATAAAAATCAGTCAACAGAAACAAATCCAGAAATAACAAAGATAATGGAATTTGTAGACAAGGACTTTAAAATAGACATTACAAATATGTTCATGGGTTTAAAGGAAAACATAAACACAATGAATAAAAATGAAAACTATTTTTAAAAGAACAAAATGGAATTTGTAGAGCTGAAATATATAATAACTAAAATGCAAAAATACTTCTGGGCTTCCCAGAATATAAGATTCTGTAGAAGAAAAGTTATTTGAACTTAAAGGGCAATAAAAACTACCTTACAACAGGCACATGGAAATAAAAGTTTGAAAAATATTAACATTCATTCAGAAACCCAGAATGAGAGAAGTGGGGGGAATTGAGGTGGGGAGAGGAAGTTGGAGAACATTTGAAGAAATAATAGAAGAAAATTTTTTGCAGAATTGATGAAAAATAACTTATTTATCCTGGAAGTACGACGAAACTCAAGCAGTCAGGTTTCTCAAGGGAAACAGAACCAACAGAACCAACAGGATATATTACATGATTTTTTTTACAGGAATTGGCTCATATGACTACCAAAAAACTACAGCTAAGATCAAACTTAATGGTGAAAGGCCAAATGCTTTCCCTCTAAAATAAAAACAAGTCAAAGATGTCCATTTTCACCATTCTGTTTCAACATAATACTGGAAGTCCTATTAAATGCAGTAAGGATAGAAAAAAAATAAAAGGCTTTCGGATTATAAAGGAAGAAATAAAACTAGCCCTATTTGTAGATGGCATGGCTATTTACATAGAAAATCCCAAGAGATCTACACACACAAACAAAAAAAATCCCAAGAGATCTCCACAAAAGCTCCTAAAACTAGTAAGTGAGTTTAACAAAGTTTCAAGATAAAAGATTTATATTAAAAAATTGTATTTTATATACTAAAATTTTATTTAAAAAAAAATTATCATCTGTATTAGTCAGTCAAAGGGGTGTTGATGCAAAATACCAGAAATCTGTTGCCTTTTATAAACGGTATTTATTTGGGGGAGAAGCTTACAGTTACCAGGCCATAAAGCATAAGTCACTTCCCTCACCAAAGTCTATTGTCACGTGTTGGAGCAAGATGGCTGCCAATGTCTGCCAAGAGTTCAGGCTTCCTGGGTTCCTCTCTTCCCGGGGCTTGTTTCTCTCTGGGCTCAGCTGCCCTGCTCTCTTCACAAGGCCAGCTGTAGACTACCAGGTGACCAGCTCTGTCTGTCTCCCCAGGGCTCAATTCTCTCTGGGCTCAGCTGCTCTGCTCCTCTGTGTGCTTACTTTATGGGCTTCAGCTCAAAGCTCCAACCTCCCTTCTCTGCAGTGCCATTTCTCTGTGAGTCCCCTCCTCCATCCTACTGACATGGCCCAATAAAAACCTTAATCATTATTTAATCAAGTAAAAGTAAAACCTCTGAATCCAATACACACTAATACACCCAAAGGTAAAGACCAGTTTACAAACATAATCCAATATTTCTTTTTGGAATTCATCAATAATATCAAACTGCTACACCATCTATAATACCTTCAAAAACTGCCTAGATATATATATGTGAAGAATATATATGCTAGAAATCACCAAATGCTGATGTACGAGATCAAAGAAGATCTAAATAAATGGAGAAACAAACTGTGATTATGGATAGGAAGACTTGACATAGTTAAGATGTCAATTCTCCCCAATTAATGCATAGGTCTAATGCAATTCCTATCAAAATCCCAGTAAGAGTTGTTTTTATATGGAAGCATATTATAAAATTTAAATGGAAACAACCCAAATGTCCTTTAGTGCGTGAATGGACAAACCAACCATGAGACATTCACAGAATGGAATACTACTCAGCAATGAAAAGCAATGAACTGTTGATAAATGCAGCAATATGGGTGAATCTCAAATACATTATGCAAAGTGAAGAAACCCAGTATAAAAATGTCACATACTATATCATTTCCATTAATATGACATTCTAGAAAAGGCAAAAATATAGGAACAGAGACCAAATCAGTGGTCACCGGGAATTCAGATTAAGAAGAGGGTCTGAATACAAAGTGGGCAGCAGCACTGGGGTATTGGAATTGTTTTGTATACTGTATATGGTTCTGGTTATAAGAATCCATCATGTGTAAAAAATTTGTAGAACTGTATACCCCCAAAAGGGTGAATATTAATGTATGTAAAATGTTTTTAAATGATTGAAAGAAATGGATCAAATATTAACATTGTTGCTTTAATATGGTGAAACCATGGATAAATTCTTTTGCTTTTATTATTCTGTATTTTCCAGAATTTTCTACTAAAAATGTATTATTTTTATAATGGAAAATGTTATTTACAAATAAGTATCTAAAGTTCTCTAATGTATTACTTTGACCACAATCAGCATACTGTTGGCATTTTATAACATCCAAACACAAGGTAATAAGTAGGACTTCTGGGGACTGTTTCAAGGATATCAGATCATGATTCATCTTACTTTCTAGATATCAAGTGGAGAAAGAGTTAATAAAATTTATTTTTATACAATTAAATATTTTAAAAAGAAAGACCCATTTTATGCATTTAGATATACCTTTGGTGAATACTTATTAGTTCTCATTCAACAATCAAATTTTTCAGATAGAGATCATTTGATTATTAAAACAATAGATGAAGCTCTTTCTTACTTGGCTTTTTTTTTTTTTACCATTTTCATATGTAGACTTCCAGTTACCAACTGGTGAACATTCTATCTTTGGATATTTTGTGGATATACAACAATGTAAATTCATACCTTGGTCAGAATTAGTTCCTACTATTCAGACACTAGTTCAAAGAGGTAAGAATATAAGAATCATATTGTAACTTTCCTGAACTATTGGCAATACACTATTTTTTAAAAATGGTTATATCAGGAACTATGAGATCTGATGTATTCCAAGTTTGTGTAGAAACCAGTTTAGATCTATGTTTACAAAGAGTCTTTAAAAATAATCTTCGGATATTACTTTCTGAAAAACTTGAAATGCATTTGACTGAGTCAATTGTACTGTGTAAAACTATAGTGCAGTGTAAATGGAAATATTTTGTAATTAACTGTGATTATTAAAAGGAAAAAAGGAGATTTCTCATAAAATATGAAAAACATTTATGTAAGAACTTAAACTTGATTATAAAGGAACCAGATAATTAGAAAAGAATAATCGTATTTTTACAAATAGCTGTATATGCTAAATTGCTTTTATTCTGTTTTCTGCTTCTACATATAGAAGGAAAAGATAGAGCAATCTGTTGTACTTTGAGAGAGCTCGGAAGAAGTGTGAGGCAGGAATTTAATGGTAAAGCTTCGTGTAGAATTCTTGCAAATATAAGAAATGTAATAATTGTAAAATGAATTGAATTTCTTTGAGTTCAGTTTTCTCTCATCAAAGAATATCAGAGTCTGGATGCAAGAGTTTTTGTCAGAAAACAACCAAAAATACCAGAATCATTAAGCATTTGGAAAGTTCTAACTCTAAATTTATTTTAGTTGGAAATACCAAGGTTTTATTGTATAACAAATTGTCACAGTAAGTTTCATATTTATGCAAAATCTCTGTGTATAAGATGTATGACAGCCATGCTTACTATGTTTAAAGAAATAACAAATAAGCTTGAAAATACCTCCTAAGAATGAGAAACTATAAAAAAGTGATATAGCCAATTTGAAAAAAGGGCCAAATAGACCTTCTAGATATGAAATATACCACAGATATTAAGACTCAACACACACATACACAAAAAACAGAGTCATACTTAATGGGGAAACACTTGAAGCATTACCATTTGTGATAGTTTGAAGTTATTTTATAAATCCCAAAAAGAAAAAGATTATGTTCTTGAATTAATCCATTCCTGTGAGTGTGGGACCCTTTTGATTGGACTATGTCAGTGAGGCATGACTCAGGTTGGGTTTCTGCACTCTTGTTGGGACTTATATAAATGGAGACACAGAAGGGAGAGACACATAGGAAAAGGGAGCTCTAACAATTTGACCTGGCCATGTGTGAGAGAGGTCTCCAGGTTTGCCTACAAGCTACAGTAAGGTAGAGAAGTCCCAAGAGGCTGAAAGAGATCCTATAGTGGAATCAGCAGAGCACAGAGGCACAGAAAGAGGCCTCCAAGGGGCTGGACCCAAGGAGCAGCTCAAGGCTGAGGAGACAGCCCTGCCATATGCCTGACTGCCATGTGGCAGAATGTCAGGATCACCAGCAGCTGACTTTGGTGAGAAAGCATCTCTAATGGTCCCTTGATCTGGACATTTCATGGCCTTGGAACTGTAAGCTTTTGCCCCAAATAAAATATCCACTATTAAAGCCAACCCATTTCTGGTACTTTTCATTGGCATCCCTTTGGCAAACTAAGACATCTTTAGAATACAAGATTTAATTTAATGTTTTTCTGGAGGTATTAGCCAATGCAATTAGATAAGTGAAAGAAATTAGAATTATAAATTTTTAAAAGAAAATGGTTAAATATTCTTTATTTGCAAGTGATAGAATATCGGGAAAACCCAAGGATTAATTTAAAAGCTACTATAAACTATTAAGGATTTTAGCCAGATATGTAAATACAGAAATAATATATATAATCAATATTTTTCACATATACAAACAACCCATTACAAGATAAAAATGATAAATGACACCTCATTTACAAAAGCAAAAAGCAAAACAAAAAAAAACAAGACAAGATGAAATACTTGGGATTAAACTTATAAGAAATATGCAAAATCAATATGAAGAAAACCTGAATACATTTCTGAGACATACAAATATAAATGCATGCCATGATCTTGCATAAGGAGAGCCAACACCAAAAAGATGTTAATTCTCCCTAAATTAATCTATCAAGTAAAAGTTTATCCCAATGAAAATACCAATAGGATTTTGCATTGGGAGTAGGGTAGTGACTAAAGAAGCTGATTCCAAATTTCATATAGAAAAAGTAAACAAGTAAGAATAGCCAGGAAATAATGAGGAAAGAGTAGTTCAGCCAATGTACTAATCATAGTACTGGCACATAAATAAACAGAGCAATGAAACAAAAGAAAGTCCAGCAATAGACACAAACACATTCAATAATTTAGCAGATAACAAAGTGGCATTTCAAATCACTGAGAGGAATAAATTTCTCACCAAATGGCATTAGTTCAGCCAGCTAATGGGTAAATAAAAAATTAAAAAATGTTTTTAATAAACCATAAAATAAGAAACTGTATGAAACTTTTTAAATAATCTTAGATTGGGGAAGATATTTCTAAATAAGATAAAACCTAGAAGACAAAATGTAAACATAGGTATATTCAAATACATAAAACTGATAATAAGTGAAGTCATATCACAAAGGACTGATACATTCAAAAATTGAATATCAATCAGAAAAAAGTCTTTATGTATTGATATAGAAGAATATATATATATTTAAAAAGCAAGCGGCACAACGTTATACACAATATGGGAAATGGGTGGCTAGGATGAAAAAGAAAATAACTGTTCGTTGCATATATTTGTGTACTTTTGAATTGTGTGCTATGTGAATGTATTAGCTATTTGTCGAATTTTTAATTTAAAAAATTAGAGTTACCAGGAGCAGATGTGGCTCAAGTGGTTGAGTGCCTGCTTCCCACATGGGAGGTCCTGGGTTTGGTTCCCGGTGCCTTCTAGCAAAAAAAACAAGAACAAACAACAAGCAAAAACAGGCGAGGAAGCCCACTCAGGGGAGTCGGGGTGTCTCGGTGGTTGAGTGCCAGCTTCCCACATATGAAGTCCTGGGTTCAATCCCTGGGGTGCCCCTCTCCCCTCACCTCAAAAAAAAAGTGACTAACAGATGAAGAAGTAGCATCTATGTTGTTTTTAATCCTTTTGAGAGTTTTGGATGTGTAATGAAGGAAAAAATTGGGGTAGTAGTAGACAGCTGTGGGCTCAAGGTAGACTTGGTTTTCCTGTGTGCATGCATATGTGTGTATATTTTGTGTCACATAAAATTACTTATAGTTGATTGGTTTTTAATAACAAAAATGTCACCCTCACATGGTTCAACTCAATGAAAAGATTGGAGATACCAGCACATATATGTTTGTATGATGGAAAATACCGGTAAAGAGGAAGATACTGGTGATGATGGGGGAGAAGTGTTACCAAAGAGGTGGGGCTCTTAAAAAAGGATTGCAGAAGCCCTTGGCAGAATTCCTTCTTTCATTCTTATAGTAGGGGAGGAGAAGGAGATGATTGCATATAAGGGCAGATTAGTAAGTTTGGTGGTAGCAAAGTGAGGGAGTTTCTATCTGGTGGACTTAGAGATGTGTGCACTGAATTCACCAGATAAGAGTATGGATGAGAGGGACAAGGTCTATTAGCAGAGACTCCCAGGTACTTGCAGCAATTTTGGCTTATCTATATATGTATAAATTGTTTTATAACTATTGAGTACCTAAAAGATTAGATTACTATTTATTTCTAAGTCATTTGAAACTTTTAAAAAAAATTTTATTTAGGAACTTCATTACAAGCTGATTCTAAAGGATCCAATGAAAACCTCTTGAAGATAACAGAATGTGGAGAGTACATTAATCATACTGCTACCAGAGATACAACATGCCTTTCTTTTCTGATAAGCCTTCTTTTAAAGAATTCCTGCCCTATACTTCTCACAGGTATTAATAATAGCTAGAAGAATTTTAGAGCTAGGAGGAGATTTAGAGATTATCTAGTCAGACCGCCACATTCTTAAACCTCTTAAAATACATTTTTTTCTTTATTTTTAAAGAAGCATTAGGTTATATAAATGTTACATCAAAAATGTAGGGGATTCCCATATACCCCACCACCTCCCCCAACTGCACTTACCCCATTAACAACACCTTTCATTAGTGTGGTACATTTGTTAAAATTGATGAAGACATACTGAAGCATTGCTACTAACCATGGTCTATAGTTTGCATTGTATTTTACACATTGCACTGCACAATTTTATAGGTTTTGACAATATGTATAATGGCCTGTATCCATCATTGCAATATCATGCAGAAAAATTCCAATGTCCCCAAATTTCCCCATAGTAAACCTACTCTTCCCTCTCCCTCCCCTCAGAACTTCTTATAACCAGTGTCTTTATATCAATGTTACAAGTTCTTCCACCACTAGAATAATAATAAGACTACTTTAGTCCATGGTTGCATTCCCCCTTATGTTTGTTCATTTCTCAATCTTGAAGATTTTGGGATGGTGATGACCCCTGCTTCTGATTGAGAGGGGGCTTAGATGCCATCTAACTGTCTTGCTTGCAGTTATAGATACTCTCTCTTTTTTTGGGATGGGTGTTGTTCATCATCATCCTTTTGTTAGTTGTCCTGGGTGAGTTCGATGAACTGGAAAGTAGGTGTCGGCTGCAACTCTGCTGAGATTCAAAGCTCAACTGGCATATGACAACTGGAAGATTTAAGTCTCTGGGACATATATTTAATGGGTATAGTGCTAAATATAGGTTCAAATAAAAGGGGCAGAAGAACCATGTGTAGGATAATTATGAATGAGTTTAACTGTGATAAATGGGGGAGATAAGTTATCATATATTCCAAAGTAAGGCCCACCAATGGGGTGCTGGTTTCCTGGGATTGTCTGCCCTGCCTATATTGTCTAGATGTCTCTAGAGCCCTCACAAGCACCCCTGCTTGAGGGACTGTTTACAGTGGCAGTCAGTGAGATCTTCCTGAGACATGCATAAGCGTAACCTCTAGAATGACCTTCCGACTCACTTTGAAATCTCTTAGCCATTAAAAACTTATTTGTATTTAATATTTACCCCTTTTGGTAAATGTTTTTTTCCAAATGCATTGCTAGTTTTGGTACACGGTAATAATCCCTTGGTGCCAGGGAGGCTTATCCCTGGGAGTCATGTCCTATGCCAGTGGAGAAGGTAGTGAGTTTATATGCTGAGTTTGGCTGAGAGAGAGGCCAAATGTGAGCAACAAGGAGGCTTTCAGGAGGTAACTGTTAGTTAACATATATTACTAGGCTAAATTTCAATTTCACAAGAACAAGGTTCGTAAGTACAAGTATCAATATCAAGGGCCTGGCATATTGGTCTGTTCTCCTTCACTAGGCACTGCCCATGTATGTACTCTAGATATTCTTACCACTTTATTAAACAATGTAGCATGACTCCCCAGTATGGGAATTCAATGTTAATTAATTAATTAATTAATTAAAAAAATTTTTTGCATTATGCCTTTCATCACTGTAATATCTGTTATCTTTTATGTATATTGACAATTCCTTCTGTATGTCCTCCTAGTGTCTTATTTTTTTTTCACTTTATTTTCAAAGAAGCTTAGGTTACAGAAGAGTCACATAGAAAATATAGAGGATTCCCATATACCTCACCCCCAACCCCTCTCATATTTTCCCCTATTAATAAATTCTTACATGAGTACAGTGCATTTGTTACAATTGATGATTAAATATTGAAACATTGCTGCTAACCATTGTTAATGATTTACATTATGGTTTACATTTTGCACTATATACTTTTATAGGTTTTGACAAAATGTATAATGGCCTGTATCCATCATTGCAAGATCATGCAGAAAAATTCCAATGACTTAAAAATGTCCTATATTCCACCTGTTCTTCCCTCCTCCTCCTGCGGTGTAGCAGTTTGGTATTATTTATGAATTCCGAAATTAGATATTGGATTGTTTGTAAATTGGTCTTTTCCTCTGGGTACATTAGTTTGTATTGGATTCAGAGGTTCCACTTTTACTTGATTGAGTTGTGATTAGGGCTCTGATTGGGCCACATCAGTGGAATGTCAAGTCCCTGCACCCTTGGTGGGTGGGGACCCACAGAGAAAACTAAACGGCAGAGGAGTTAGTAAGAGTTTTAACGCTGGAGCCCCGGGAAGTACATACACAGAGAAGTAGATACGTGAGGAAAGAGAGAAGGCTCCATTAGACAAGGCAGAGGCCCTGGGAAAAGAGATGAGTCATTCACCTGATGGTTTACAACTGGCCTTGAAAGAGCAGAGCAGCTGAGCCTGGAAAGAAATGTGCCCCAGGAGAGAGATGAGACTTACCCCAGCCTACAGCTGATATTGGAAGAAGCTGGGACCATGGAGCCTTAAGAGGAAGAGGAAGCCTGAACCCTTGCAGATGTCAGTAGCCATCTTGCTCCAATATGTGGCAACAGAATTTGGTGAGGGAAGTTATGCACACTTTATGGCCTGGTAACTGTAAGCTTCTACCCCAAATAAATACCCTTTATAAAAGCCAACAGATTTCTCGTATTTTTCATCAGCACTCTTTGGCTGACTAATACATATGGTAACCACTAAGTTTCAATTTTTGAAGAATAAGGGTCATAGTTATATGCATTAGTATTGAGGGCTTGACATACTGATTTGTCATCTTTTATTAGGCACTGTCTATGTACTTGAGAGATTTTTTCCCCTTTATTTGGTAATGTAGCAGGTCTCCCCAGGATGGGAGTTTAATATTTTCTTGTTTATTGTGTGGGTCTCCATCCACTGAGATGCACCCTATGACAAGAGGAACACATTCATATTACATGGAAACTTGCCCTATGTATACCCTTTCCCACATATCCCCCACCACCAACACCTTGCACCAGTGACCCTCCCTTGCCATATTTGCCAAAAGGACATTCCCACCTTTGTAGCTTCAACCACAGACCTGCAAATCACCTGAGTTCACCTGTTCCTTCCTCCAGCCCTCCCTCCAGTTCCATGGATAGTCCACCCCAACCCCCCCACACTGCTCACTCTCACATTCCAGCACCATCAACCCCACTCACATCCCTGCACTACCATCACCCGCATCCACTGCCAAACCACCCCTTTCCACATTATCATAGGTTTTGCCTTGATGGAGCATTGGCTCACCACACTCTACTCCCTTTCCATCTCCTGATAACCTATCTTCCAGACTCCAGCTCTGGGTGTCTGCTTAATATGTTTAGGTAATATCAGTGGAGTCATGCAATATTTGTTCTTAAGTGACTGACTTACTTCACTCAACATAAGGTCTTCCAGAGTCATCCATGTTGTCTCATGTGTCAATACTGCATTCCTTCTTAACAGCTGAGTAATAGTCACTTGTATGAATATATCACATTTTGCTTATCCATTCCTCTGTTGATGGACACTTGTGTTGCTTCCAACTTTTGTCAAAAGTGAATAATATGCTATGAACATTGGTGTGTATGTATCTGTTGGTGTCTCCATTGTCTATTCTTCTGGGTATATTCCCAGTGGTGGGATTGCTGGATTATACGGCAATTCTATAGTTAGCTTCCTGAGGAACTGCCAAACTATCCTCCACAATGCCTGCACCATTCTACCTTCCCACCAGCAGTGGATGAGTGTTGCCTTTCCTTCACATCCTCTCCAACACCTGTAGTTCTCTGTTTTTTTTTAAATAGCCATCAGTATAATAGGTGTAAGATGATATCTCACTGTAGTTTTGATTACATTTCCCTAATAGCTAGTGATGTCGAGCATCTTTTCATGTGCTTTTTAGCAATTTGTATTTCCTCTTTGGAAAACTGTCTATTCAAATGTCTTGCCTATTTTTTAAATGAGTTGTTTGTCTTTTTATTTTGGAGATGTAGAATTTCTTTATATGTGCTGGATATTAGACTTTTATCAGATAAGTGGTTCCCAAATATTTTCTCCCATCGAGTAGGCTGCCTTTTCACTTTCTTGAAAAACTCCTTTGAGGTGCAAAAGTTTTTAATTTTGAGAAAGTCCCATTTATCTATTTTTTCTTTTGTTGCACATGCTTTGGGTATAAAGTTCATGAAACCATTTTCTAATACAAGAGCTTGTAGATGCTTCCCTACATTATCTTCCAAGATCTTTATGGTCTTGGCTCTTATATTTAGGTCTTTGGTCCATCTTGAGTTAATTTTTGTATAGGGTATAAGACGGTGATCCTCTCACATTCTTTTGGATATGGATATCCATTTCTCCTAGCATGATTTGTTGAAAAGACCATTCTCTCTCAGGTGAGTGGGCTTGGTGGCCTTTTTGAATATCAGTTGACTGTGTATGCAAGGATGTATATCAGTACTCTCAATTCAGTTCCATTCCAGATCCACCAGTTTTAACATTTTCCCCCGTTTGCTATGTCATTCTACCTATCTATCATCTATCTATCTATCTATCTATCTATCTATCTATCTATCTATCTATCTATCATCTATCTATCTATTTTCTGAATATATGAGAGCCAGTTGCACACATCATAGTCCTTGAACCCAATACTTCCTGTACATTTCCTATGAACAACGATATTCACTTATATAATGACCTTAAGTTCAGTTATCAAGTTTAAGAAATTTGACATTGATATAAAGCTTACATTCTAACTTCCAATTTTTTCTTGTGCCCAAATAATGTCATTCTTAGATCCCATCCTGTACCATGTACTGCATTTAATTGTCATTCTTTCCTTAGTTTAATCTTTCTTTTTTTTAATTGTGGAAACATATATGCAACATTAATCTTCTCATCCCAATCCCTCCCAGTCATACCACTGAGTAGAGTTAATCACATTCACATAGTTGCAGTGTCCTCCTCACCTTCCATTACTAGAATTTTCTCTTCACTCCAAACAGAAACCCAATATTCATTTTGCATTAACTCCCCATTGCCCTTTCCCCCTACCCCTGGTAACCTGACCTCTACTTTCTGTCTCTATGAATTTGCATATTCTCTTTGTTGTTACCATAATTTTAAATTTAACATCCAAAATCTATAACAATCTCATTTACTTTCATACCAACTTAACTTCAATAACACACATAAACTATGTTCCTATACCCCTTGTCCCCCCCATCTTTATGTAATTTTTGTCACAAATTACATATTTATACCTTATGAGTCCAAAACCTTGATTAATCATATTTCATGTATTTGCCCGTCAGATCTTGTAGGAAGTAAAAAGTAGAGTTAAAAATAAAAAATACAATAGTGCTAGTATATTTATGTTTACCCATGTCATTATCTTTACTGGAAATCTTTATTCCTTCATGTGACTTCTGTCAATTGTCTAGTGCCCTTTCCTTTCAACCTGCAGAACTCCCTTTAGCATTTCTTGTAGAGCAAGTCAAGTGGTGATGAACTCCCTCAGCTTTTGTTTATCTGCAAATGTCTAATCCTTCTTTCATTTTTGAAAAACAGCTTTGCCAGATAAAAAATTCTTGGTTGATACATTTTGCTTTCAGTACTTTAATATTTTGTCCCACTGCCTTTTTGCCTCCATGGTTTCCAATGAGAAATCAGCACCTAATCATTTTGAGGTTCCCTTGTATGTGACACGTTACTTCTCTTTTGCAACTCCAGAATTCTCTTTTTATCTTTGACATTCAACAGTTTGATTATAACATGGTGCAGTGTGAGTCTATTGGATTTATCCTGTTTGGAGTTCATTGAGCATCTCAGATGTGTATATTCAAACCTTTTGTTAAATTTGGGGAGTTTTCAGCCATTATTTCTTTGAATATTTTCTCTGCCTATTTCTCCTTTTCTTCTCCTCTGGGACTCCACAATGCATATATTTGTGTGCTTGATGGTGTCCCACAGGTTCCTCAGTCTCTGTTCACTTTTCTTCATTTTTCTCTCTTTCTGCTTCTCAGACTAGAATGTTTTCAATTGTATAATTTCAAGTTCTCTGATTCTTTCTTCTGCCAGCTCCAATCTGCTATTGAACCCCTCTAGAGAATTTTAAATTTCTGTTACTTTGGTCTTCAGCTCCATTTTGTTCCTTTTCATAATTTCTATCTTTCCATTAATATTCTCCTTGTGTTCAAATATCATTTTCCTGGTTTCCTTTATTTCTTTGTCTATATTTTCCTTTGGCTCTTTGAGTATATTTAATACCAAAATCTTTGCCTGGAATGTCTCAGTTCTGATCCTCCTCATTAGTGGTTTCTAAGGTTTTAGTCTTCTTTGCCTGGGCCATCACTTTCTGAGTTTTTTTTGGTATGTTTTGTAATCTTCTGTCAAAGCCTGACATACTGATATTTTAATGTGTTATTGCTGGAATTCACACTCTGAGGTGTCTGTTCCTTAAGCTTATTTCCAACTAATGTTATGACAGAGCTTTCCTTGAATGCCCAGAGCTAACACAGAAAGATTGACCCATGTGACTGTTTCCTTCAGAGTTCATCCATGCAATGAGTTTAGAGAATACTTCCAGGCCAGATTGTAGGGGACATACAATTATGTTGGGCATGTGTGTGTGACCCTAGGAATTCCCCCATTTGCATGGATGTGGATGTCCTCTCTTCTAGGAAACAGCTTCTGCACAGTCCCAGGCACTGCACTGTATGTCCTACAGCCAGCAATCCCTTGTGCCAGGCAGCCACCTGACTGCTCTCCCACAACATTCTATAAGACAACTCTGTGAGCCACCTTTTACTCACAATGCAAGTTCGGGAATGGCGAGGTCCTCACATCACCACCAGATAGATTAGGCCAGACATACATGATATCAGTATGTGCACTAGGACTCCTCTCCTTCCTCTGGAATCACGACCAGAGATCTGTACTCGGAGCACAGTTCGGCTCTGCGCTGAGCTAGTGTCTGGTTGGGGGAAAGCCAGTCAGGGCGCCATGAGATCCTACTGCTTTTAAACACCCTTTTTCTTGCTTCAGTGCTCACCTTGTTACTGAAGTCCTTTACTTGATTTTTGGAGCTTTGGGAAAAAGTATTTCTGCCAGTTCTTGCTGGTTGTTCAAAATTTATGTCATGGGAAAGAGCCCTGAATCTTCTCACTCTGCCATCTTGATTGGGGCTTTGAATGTCTAACCACCTTATTTTATAAGTGAAAAAGAAATGCTCTGTAGAGTTTTATTGACTTGGCCAGATTCTATTTAATAGTAGATCCCAACCTTGGGCACCCCACTCCCCACCCCTGTCCCAGCTTCCAGTCTTCACCATGCCTGCTTTAAATATAAGAAATTCATGTAACTTTGACCTGCATTTTATGGTTTCAAATTTTCAGGAAATAAAGTGACAAGCTTAGCTAGCTATTATTTTTAAGTTCCTCACATGAATTATGAGAGCAAAAGTAAGACTGAAAACCAAGTGAACACACTTAAATGATTGCTTAGTTTTCTGTCTTTAATATAGAAAACTATGAAACATAAATTTTTGAGAGGTTGGCCTGCACTATTTGGAAAGAGCAATCAATCAATAAAATGAAACTCATATCATAGATTGTAGCATCAGCAGGTGAAATTTATTTCTGATATTCTCTCCTTTAGTAATCCTAACACATGCAGGAGAAAAAGAATAGGCTTTGAATTCATACAAACACTTCTCAGTTTGAACTCTAGTTCTGCCATTTATTAACTGTGTGTCCTGAGATAAGTCACTTAACATTTCTCAGCCTCTTTTTCCCACCTATAATATGGGAATAGTGATACCTAATTTATTGTAAATATTAAATAGTGTTGAGGTAGGTGAAAACCCTTAGCACAGCATTGTTAGACATTAGTAGTCAATTTTATCAAATTAACAACGCTGCAATAAATATCTTTCTATATATATTTTTGTGGGCTGGTGTACAAAATATTCTGGGAGCTACAATTTCTTAGAATCCTTCAAAGTAGAATTTATTTTCAAAGTGTCTGTGTCTCATTTTATTATTTTTGATTGATACAACAAAATTGCCTTCTATAAAGACTCTATCAATTTATATTCTTGCCAACAGTATATGAGTGCCCATTTACCATACAAATACCTGTACAGGACATTATCAATCTTTTTCATCTTTTCATTACCTTCAAGACAAATTCCAGAAGTAGAACTATTGGGTCAATATATATATGGACTCTACAGACTGTGGGCTGAGGTCCTTAGAGGGCCACTGACAGTAACATTGGCTGGTATAATTTAATTTACATACATAATTTCTCAGCTCAATGTTAAAATCCATCCATTACCAAAGAAGTAACTCAATACAGTGCCTACTGTTTCTGAACATTTATTTCCACCTATTGATTATCTTTTCCAATTCTCTAAATTGTGTTGTCTTTCACCAAAACATTAGTTTTACTTTCCAGGTTACATACTCAAAGAATTCAGACAAAATGAAGTTGTAACTCTCAGAAAGCCCATACCTTACCTCCAATTTGGTCTAAGGGAATTCTTATTTTTACTTTATTATCTTGGTGAATTGTAGTCATGAGTTCTTGCTATGCTCCAATAAGAAGTTCATCATCAAATTGCTCCCCAAGATTGCTTTGGCAAAAATATTCAGGGAATTTCATTTCATGTAGTATTTTTTCTGTCCTAAAAGCAAAAAGATTTGAGATAGTCTTAAATGAATATGAGATTAAAAAAACAATTAAGATAAACTCCTAATCTATCCTTTTGTAAGAGATGTAAATAATTCACATTTGAGAGGGTTCATATTTTTATTTTTTTATTTTTCTATTTTTTTTATTGTGGGTAAAAATAAAATTTTTCACAATACATACCAATATTTGTAAAATGATATATAAATACATATGCATATATGTGCATTTGTTTACATAAATGTTATTTGTTACATATATATATATATTTTTTTAAAAAGGTGCTTAGATTACCTAAATATTACTCAGAAATTATAGGGATTCCCATGTTCCCCAACGCCCACACCTCCAACAACATCCCACACCGCCTTTCCTCATCCGTGTGGTACAACACCCGCAATGGATATACACGTCCTGGGGCCTTGCCACCGAGCATAGACCACAATTCACATCACAGACCACACTCTCTCCCACCCAGTTCTGCATGATATATTCTGATGGAAGATGGCCTACATTCGTCGCCGCTTCGCTACTCAGGACAACCCCCAAAGTTCCAAAAAAGCCCGAGTATTTCAACTGCCCCTCTTCTCCCTGCCCCAAAAATGTCCAGTGGCCACCAGCTCCACCTCACTGTTACAATTTCTTCCATTGCTTGAATCACAATATGTCTACAACAGAACACCACCAAGTCCACTCTAGTCCACAGCTCCTCCCCCAATCCTGAGGGGACTTGGAAGGTGATGTCTACTCCACCTCCAAGTGAGAGAGGGCTTATATCCCATGGATATAGTGGATGGGATTATCTTGCCTTCAGCTGCAGGCCCTCTCCATTCCCTGGGATGGCCATTGCCCATCGTCGTCTCCTCGCCAGGTTACTTGGATGAGTCCATTGAGCTGTAGGGTAGGAGTTGCAGCTCCACCGAGATTCCAGGCACAGCTGGCACATAGGTAGGCCAGAAGCTTTAGTCTCTGGAAGTACACCTAACAACTCCTGCATCACATATAGGTTTGAGTAGAAGGGACTGATGGATCATGTGCAGGGATGACTTATTTGAGTCCTACTCTGTCACTCTCAGGAACACAGATGCCAATGAAGAGCCCACTAATTAGGCATCAATCTCTGGGGCTATCCCCACTTGTATAGGACCTGGGTGTCACCAGAGCCCTCAGGGGTCCCTCAGTGTGGGGTGATATCCACTTTGGTGTTCTATGAGATCCTACTGAGGTATG